>JAJOZX010002625.1:0-82500 GCA_023014485.1 Bathynomus jamesi | reverse complement strand
TCAAACTCAAAAAATATATAAAGCCCAAAATATTTGGTGATAAATATTTTCGTGAGACGTTCTATGGATGTTCTAAAAATATTTTCCAAAATTTTATCACCTAAAAAATAAATATTTGGTCATATTTTTTTCACCTAAAAATCCGCCCTCTAATTATTATATTATTTCTATATATTATATTAATATTATATATATATAATATATATATATAAACAAACAACAAATCAACTTAATACCCTTTTATATCTGTTTCAGAAGCAATATAATGTCACACAAGAAAAGTGATACTACCATACAGAAGAACAAGGATATCTGGACCAATAATCTGGTGAGATTCCAGCAGTCACATAGAAGAAGAGGAAGTGTGCCTTTAGAAGAATCTTCACTAGAAGAAAAATGCAGAATGCCACTCCAAATCCAAATCATTGGACGGTACCAGTTTCTTGGAACAGAAATCAAAGGAAGAAAGGAGCGAATAGTGGAAATTTCCAAAGAAGTTACAAAATTATGGAAGAATAAATTGAATTTTCCGCATGTGTCAGATCAAGTAATACGAGCAAAGCTTGACAAGGTGATGAAGACTTATGATGAATGTGTCAGGAGGGGAAAATATGATGCCCTGAATGAACTTTTTGATATCACTAAAGTAAATGGCCAATGGTTATCCTCGGAAGACAAACGACTGTACCACCTTCAAGTGGAAAGCAAAGGAGAAGTGGGGTACTCTACAGGTCAAGTTGCAGTGAAGAAACGATTCACCCTTCAAAGAGACGAAAATTGCCTGCTGAATCAGCATCAACATCTTACAATCATGTATCTGGTGGTAGTGGTACTGAATCTGAAGAGAGCGAGCATGAAGATGAAGATGAGAGTATTACTCCACCAACCAGAAGACATAACAAAAGTAAAGTTGCAACCAACTTGGTGACATCCACAGGAGTATCAACAAGTAAAGCCGCTAAAATATGCAAACAGTTGTCACTTGATGGTATTGACATTCCAACACCAAGTCAAGCAGCAATTTACAAGTCAGCATACAAAGAGGCTGCTAAATTGAAGGAGGAAATGATTGAAAATTTACAGATGGAAGAGTGGTCTTTACATTTTGATGGAAAGCGCATTGAGGAAAATGAGTATCAAGTAGTGGTACTTAAAAATGAAAAACCGAAGTAAAATTGGATGCATTGCGTCTGAAAGATGGCAAGGCTGAAACTATTGCTGAAGGAATTGCAAAAGTTATTGATGAATACACCTTATGGAATGCAATAAAGATGATCGTTGCTGATACAACAAGTGTTAACAATGGGAAAAAGAGTGGAGTTGTTGTCAAATTGCAACGAATGTTCTCAGAGAAGGGTATCTGCAAACCACAATTTATCAGTTGTCAGCATCACATTCTGGACAGGATTCTCCGTTTGGTAATGGACGAAGATCTTGGTGCTAACACCAGTTCTCCAAACAACGAATATCCATTTGTATCCCAACTGGTGAAGAATTATGAGGAACTAAAGGCACAGCTGGTTAATGGAACAGAAGAGGTCCTCGAGAAATCAGGATGGAGAGATGATATTAAGTTTTTGTACCATCTAACACGGGTGTTTAGATTCTTTGAAGAAAAAGGGAATTTTCCTTTGATTAACTTTCAGAAAATTCCAAACATCAGCAATGCGAGGTGGCATTCAAGAGCCATTCTAGCTATCCTTGCATTTATTCTTATACCTACAACAAGGAAGACTTTGGAGAAGGTATGCAGATTCATTTCATACAACTAGGCAAAATATTGGTTTACTAATCAGATGTACAATGAAAATGACTTCAAGAACTTGTCAGAAATATTGAAACATTACAAAAAAGCATTGAACTCATTGGAAAATCACTGGAAGCAGGAGCCATCCCCACTCAAGATACCAAGAAGTAATCAGTGTGCAGAACGTGCAATCAAAGTTATGCAGGAACTGTATGCTGCCTGCAGAAACAAAAACAAACTGCAACTTCGGTTTATTCTAAGCAATAAGCAGTAATATATGTACAAGTATTATAACGATTATGTTGTGAGTTCTTTTATTATATTACATGGAATATGCAATAAAGTTACGTATGCAATAATCGATTTTTTTATTTCGGGGTGACCTTTTCTAAAAAGATATTAAAATGAAAGTTAATTTCTTTGTTTTTAGGCAAACGTTCATCGAATTAAAGTACAGGAATATTAGGTTGTAAAAACGTTATAACCCTAAATTGTACATACGTTCATATGTACTTTTTTTTTTTTTTTTTTTTTAAATTAAGTAATTTCTCGCGATCTCATGTTTATACGAGTGTTCGAATTTTGCTGACCGCAGCGGAAGCGAAATGTACTTATAAATTTATGTTTATTAATAATAGTATTTTTTTTATTATTTTGTCATTTGGATAAATTTTAAAGTTGCTTCCTATTTTTGCCAAATAACAGGTGACGTATTCTTTTCTTAATTTTTTTAGATTAGATGCATTCTCTCTTCGTTATAAAAGATGGAGTCATGTTTTTCCCTTAAATCTTTCATTTTTATCTTAATATAAGAATGCATAATTCAATTTCCGTTTCTAATTAACGCGGCGGATCAGGAAAACAACAGATCTGAAAATATGTGGTTTAAGCTAAAAATATGGCTTCCTCTTCCTATATCCTTGTTTATGTTTAGCCAGTGTCACAACAAAAAAAATTACTTTATTTTTAACTATTATGCAAAAATAATACAGCCTTTCAACATTTAATAATGATGATGTTAGTAGAAACGGGGTATATAAACCCCAGTAAAGTTATCCATATCCATTCAGAAGTCAGTTCAGAGGCTGAGCACTACCTGTAAATATTAGTAGTAAAGTACAGTAAGAAGTCGTCTTTATCTTCTCCTTCGAATCTTACTCTCTTCAGAAAACTTAGTCATTAAACCTTCCCGATCCATTATAAGAAGAATCGAGGACCTTAGAAAGAGCTTAGTCTTAAACAGAGCGAAACATAATTTCCCGATACAAGAAGCATCAGGAAATCTTCAGCAAAGTTAGTAAGTTTCCACGGAGTCCTCCGAGCCACTACAGAAGAACTCGGAGAGTATTATAGAAGACACTATTGTAAGTAATATCCATTGCTGCCTCCTAAACCATAACCCCCGTCGATTCCGAGCCAACCGAGGGCCATAGACGGAGGGGTTAACAACTGGCGACCCTGCCAGGATTTTAACAACTGGCAATCTCTGCATCCAGGATTCTTCCAGCCTTCCAGACCCTGGAACTAGAACCAATAACCAGTTGACCGGCGTGTCACAACTTCTAGTTCGTCACATCCACCCTTGAACCGGTGTGTCACGAGTCCAAGTTCTCCACGCCTAGTTTTCATCCAAGAACAAGTGGCCAGCAAGACACGTCTTCAGGACATGTCTCCAAGGATTTCGCCGTAGGAATCTTGTTAAGTACAAAATTCTTTTTTTTAAGTAATCTCTAAACATTTGAAAAATCAGTATTATTAACAGTTAATAATTAGTATTGAGCCAGAATTAACAAAAAACACAGTGAACATTCCATATACCAGTGATATATTTCTTTTTTTAGTGAAACCAAGTTATTTCCAGTATTATAGTATAATTTTATTTAATGTACCAAGCATAGTATTACCATACCTTCACGTATATTCAAGTGAAATCTTGTTTACATTTTTTATTATTATTTTGTTTGCAATTTTTTCAAATTCTCCCCTAGTTAGGCAAATTAGTGTGCATTTATTTAATGTGTATTTCTTAGATAGAGTAATTAGGAAAACCCCTTAAGTGATCATTCCATAGATTAAGATCGGTCAAGCAGACCTAATTACAACACATTATTAGTACTTTCACATATGAGCGATTCAGACGGTGCGCTTTCTGACATCGAAGAATTACCTACACCCATTTTTCCACCTACCCCGCGCCCTTCAAACGTACTCCCAACCACAGGAAATTCAGATCCAGAACAAGCCAATATGTCTCAGTCTCAAACCCCCGCCCCAGCATACATTAACTTAGGTAGACTAGTAAACCTTCCCCATACTGTTTTAATTTTTAAGGGGACCATAGATAATCACTTTGTTGAACCACGCGTTAGACCTTGGATTGAGTCTTTAGAGCAACATTTCTTACGCGAAAACATCACTGATAATGATATAAAGATTAGGGAAGCAAAAAGATTTATCGACCCTAAAGAAGGGAATGCTCATGACACAGTCACCTACGTCCCATCAATTAGCGAAGCTACAACATGGGACAATTTTAAACAAAACTTATTAGAATTTTTAAAAAAAATAACACTTGCACAACCCTTAGCCACGTTAGAAGCAGTCTTCCAAGCGAAATGGAAGAAAGAAGAACATGAAGATTTAAATAATTTCATTGCACGAACACATAAACTCGTAGAAGCCCTCCGCGCCGCAGAAAATGCGTGTGGCATTACTTTCACTTCAAAACAAAGAAACCTTATAGTAGCAACAACAATTTACCAAAACCTACCCGGAGCACCTAAAAAAAGGTTTCAAGAGTTTTTAAATGTTGACAAACCAGTAAATGTAGCTATAAATATAACACGGGAACATTACCCAGATTTAGCAAACCAGAACTACCGAAAGGGTAGAGAAACCCCCATACATTATATTCCGCAGCAGCAGCCACAACACCAACAGCAACAGCAACAACGCTATAAATCAAGGCCAATGCAGGGAACACCACCCCAGAAACAAGCCCCCCAAAACCCAGAATACACGCCCTCTTCCACAGTGTTTTAACTGCGATAGTTTTGGGCACATGATAAGTCAGTGCACCTATCCCTCTTATTGCTCTCACTGTCACGAACATGGTCATCGCCGTGGCGATCGCCAAAAATGTGCCGATGAAGCCCCTGCAGGTTATAGGCCCCACTTCCAGAAATCGAACCCCCAACGTTCCCAAAAGTCCTCCAATCCCCAGAAACCAGTCATTCTTTCAATTACTAGGTCTTGCTTTATGGACTTAATTCGTGACCGGCATGCCCCGGTATGTTCATTTACAAAATTTAATTCCTCTAAAACCGTCCAACTACGAATTGGACCAGACATCTGGGTTTCTCTCGCGAACAGGACTGCCGCTGCTCTCGAATGTCCGTCAAATTATTCCCTCATCACAATCCCCATGGTTATTCGACTACCAATTGGTTACTCCTTGCATTCAAAAACCTTCCACATATATAACCCGTACAAGGTTACTATTAATAATTCATACCCCTTCCCGTCGCAAATTAAATTTAAACACGTCATAGAGATCTTAAATCTCTCCATGAAACCTGTAACCATCCTACCCGAGCTACATGCACCTGAATGGAATGATCAATTAAGTCGGTTTAAAATTTCGGATGATGACCAAAATAACCTCTTGCAAATACTACAACCTGTAACAATTTTTTCCACATCAGCCGTCAGTATCATTATTGTATGTGCTATTATCCTCGGTATATTTCTGATTAAAAGATGGTTCTTGGAACAAAGGAAAACAAGAAACACCGAACCACGTGAAACTATTTATGCAGACCAAGAGTGCGTACCCAGACCACGTGAACTAGACTTAGCCACCCAGACTAATGTTGTGTATATAAATCTGTATTATAAAACCAATGGTTATCACTTAGTTACCATTAGTTAGGATGTTATATTTAGGATGTATGTTATCATAGTAATATAATTCTAGAGAGGAGAGCCCTGTAAAAATGAATAATTCCTGTATGATCTTATATTCAATTATTGATTTTTACATAGGGAGTTATTTGTTGTTAAATTCATACACACATGTACATACGTTCACATGTATTTTTTTTGTCTTTTTTTTAAATTAAGTAATTTCTCGCGATCTCATTTTCATACGAGTGTTCGAATTTTGTTGACCGCATCGGAAGCGAAATGTACTTATAAATTTATGTTTATTAATAATATTAGTATTTTTTTGTTTATTTTGTCATTGGGATAAATTTTAAAGTTGCTTCCTAATTTTGCCAAATAATAGGTGACGTATTCTTTTCTTAATAATTTTTTAGATTAGATGCATTCGCTTTTCGTTATAAAAGATGGAGTCATGTTTTTGCCTTAAATCTTTAATTTTTATTTAATATAAGAATGCATAGTTCAATTTCCGTTTCTAATTAACGCGGCGGATCAGGAAAACAACAGATCTGAAAATACGCGGTTTAAGCTAAAAATATGGGTTCCTCTTCCTATATCCTTGTTTATGTTTAGCCAGTGTCACAACAAAAAAAAATTACTTTATTTTTAACTATTATGCAAAAATAATACAGCCTTTCAACATTTAATAATGATGGTGTTAGTAGAAACGGGGTATATAAACCCCAGTAAAGTTATCCATATCCATTCAGAAGTCAATTCAGAGGCTGAGTACTACCTGTAAATATTAGTAGTAAAGTACAGTAAGAAGTCGTCTTTATCTTCTGCTTCGAATCTTACTCTCTTCAGAAAACTTAGTCATTAAACCTTCCCGATCCATTATAAGAAGAATCGAGGAACTTGGAAAGAGCTTAGTCTTAAACAGAGCGAAACATAATTTCCCGATACAAGAAACATCAGGAAATCTTCAGCAAAGTTAGTAAGTTTCCACGGAGTCCTCCGAGCCACTACAGAAGAACTCGGAGAGTATTATAGAAGACACTATTGTAAGTAATATCCGTTGCTGCCTCCTAAACCATAACCCCCTTCGATTCCGAACCAACCCAGGGCCATAGACGAAGGGGTTAACATAAGTTATATATATTTATATATATATATATATATATATATATATATATATATATATATATATATATATATATATATATACTGTATATAATACACTCTGCCTTTGAAGAAGTATTGAACACTTGAAATATCATTTCTTTTTTGTAGGCTTCATGTACAAAATTGTACATCATGTGCGATATAATGTTTATTATATGATGTATTATATGCTATAGTTTACAATGTAAAACTGTTCATAATTCACAATACATTAGGGTAGCTCATAAAACTTCATTATGCATTATAAAATAAGACTTCTTTGCTTGAATGCTTGGCCGGAAGCGCGTAGCAGAAATCTGACTCGTGGCCAAGATGTAGTCTTTCTTTCAACATGAGAACAGCCTTTTGAATGAAGAAATATTACATATGGATTTTGCAAAAATTCTATATTTACGTTTATATATGTATTAAATATAGGTTACACAATGTTAAACATAATGTATTTATATTACATTAAAAAAATAAGGTATGAATCAATAAACCTCATAACTTAAAATTACATTTTAAAATTTTTCTTCAAATTAGAACTTTCATTGGTATTTAATTTTGTTACAAAATCCAAAGGAAGTAGAACCTATTAATATGGAAGTATATTTACATGGAAATTTCAGAAAAGCACTTGTCAGTGCCTGGAATATACATGCTGTCTGTTTTGTGCCTCGAAATGTGCTCTATTCGGCTCTGCTCCGAGATTGAAATAGGCATTGGCGCTGGACAAAATAAAACGGTAAAGGAGGATAGGAGGACCCTCTGCAATAAACGGTTAAGTCCGAACAATGAGATTTGTGACTTCCGAGTTAACTCCATTGTATTGTATTCATGGAATGTCCGTACAAATCTCCACCTATTCCGAGTCCTTAAATTGGGCTCGTCACAATTATTGAACTGCACTGGAGACTGCTCGTGATTATAAATTCGCTCCCTTGACAGGGGACAGTCACTCTTCACTTACAACTGAAGTATCCGTTAGAGAGATAACAAGTTTTCTTCAGGCTTTTATGTTAAATTTAAATATTTTCACTGTAAAATTTGACGTCTCAGAATATTAAATTAAATTAAAGATACACTCACTCTCCATTGCGCTTTTTTTTTTCTTTTGGCGGAACTTGGGGTGTAATCACAAATCTAAATCTAGTCCTCAACGCAGATTGTTTAATTTGAGTAGGCCACAAGATGCCAGACAAACAGAGAGAATTTTGGAACATTGGAACAAAGTTAGCAGCTCAAAATGAAAGAAATGAAAGCTTTCTTAACTTACTTGTCATCAGAGAGATAAATTAAATTATAAATAAGTACTAAAGTTAAAGAATTTGTATTTATATATTTTCTTACTTGCTTTTGAGTTGATCATAAAACCATCAGTGATGAGTAATAGGAAAAGTTACTCTTTTCTCAATCAAAAATTTTAACCTTTTGCAAATATACTGGATCATCTGAAGGCTAAGCCCCCAATGTCAACAGCCCTTGACAATTGGTTAGGTTTAGTCGTGATATTTTCGTTGTTTTGTATATATATATATATATATATATATATATATATATATATATATATATATATATATAGTGACGATTGGTTAGGTTAAGTTGTGATATTTTTGTTAGTTTTAACGAAAATATCACGACTAAACCTATCCAATCGTCAAGGGCAATTGACATTGGCGGCCTTAGGCTTCAGGTGATCCAATATAGGTAGTAATTCCATTATTATATTTAAAGAATTAGGTTTATTATCATTCAAAAATATAATTAGATTTTATTTATTAATTTCTCACTGTATACAGTGCGAACATCTCTATTTTAGTCGCACGTCCATGGAAACTCCAAGTATATACACATCTCGTTCTCACTCTATTTACTCGTATAATCGCTACCGTGAAAATAACGCTCGTCGCGGAGAGAAGGCCTAGAATGGCAGAATCAGAGATCGGATGAGGCCGTATCTTACGATTATTGCTCTCTTTCCATATCTGGAACGATGCGATAAAGAGCGCCAAAAACAATATAGAAAAAGCTTTCCCAATAAACGCAGTCAACATAAAAAACAAAAAGAGCTTCAATGACGCTCTCAAGAAGGTCAATTTAAGCAAGTAGGAAATATTTCGCCTCTAAGTCCTTTACCTCTTTATGTGTTTGTTGGCCACTTTTCCCATTCCAAAATTGTATTCAATGATCGGGTTTAATTGAACAGCCGCTCTTTTATTTTAATAATGTAATAAAAGTGAATAAGTGGAATCTAATAAAGAAGAAGTAGCCAAATAATGATAAGAAATCTTCGAAATGTCTTCTTCACCCGTTCTCAAATTCGTTCATTTCCATTCGAAAATGTTTTCGACATAAATTTGATAAAACCGTGATAATATTTGAAATATTTCAAATATTCCCTGTTGTTCCGTGATCAGCGAAGTTAAGTGACATTCGATCTGGGTAGTAGTTGGATGGGAGACTGTCCTCCGTGTCCAGATTATGTAGCGACCCGTGGTTCGGATCCCACCACGTAAAGCTGTAGATCTCATCCGTCATATGGCCTTAGATTTTACGAAGGAGGTTAAACAATCTCAGTCATTATTAAATTGTTGCTCTGTGAAGACAGCCAAAGTAATACCTTCATGTGAACGAGAAAAAGGTGAATAACAGTTTTGCTCTCTGTTTCCGAGCAAACTTATGACAAACTTCTGCGAATGAGAACTTTGTAAGAGTTGTCTTCTTACTAATAATTGATTTTATATATTCAACTACGCTGATTTCGAATAAGGTGTCCATTTTTTTCTATCACGCAAGGATTTTCTGCATATTGGAAGGGAAAAAACAACAATTAAATAAATATTTATGAAAATAAAAACCCACTCTAATAGACAGAGTTTATTTCCACAACAGTTTCGATGCCCACTGGCATCCTCCTCGGGTGGATACAGAAAAACGAAAAACGAAAAACGAATCCACCCGAGGAGGATGCCAGTGGGCATCGAAACTGTTGTGGAAATAAACTCTGTCTATTAGAGTGGGTTTTTATTTTCATATTTTGACCTTCACGTAGAAAAAAGTGAAGTTTTTTGCATTTAAATAAATATTATTTATTTCAATTTACATTAGGTACCTATTTCGCTTTGTTATACTAATTACAACTGCAAACAACTTTAAAAAGAAAGGAGACTATTAACGTCAATTACATACCCATCTTCATTTGTTCTGAATTTTCTTGTGAGATCTGTGCCTTTTAGTCTCGAATGTACGCGCTGTTCCTTTTCTTTTATGTAATAATTCTGGAGTATCCCGTTTCAACATCCAGCAGTAATAATCAGCCATCATGCTGATGTCCCACCTTCCCTGATTTCTCTTCTCCATTTCTTTGATGTCTTGGTGAAACCGTTCTCCTTGTTCTTCGCTGAGTGCTTCGAGATTCTCAGGGAAGTAATCCAAGTGTAAATGTAAGAAATATAATTTTAAACTCATATTACAACCCAACTCTTTGAACTTATTTAGCATGTTGTTCACAATGTTTTGGTAATTTGGGTCCTTGTTGTTCCCCAAAAAATTATTGATAACATCCTTAAAAGCAATCCACGCTTCTTTTTCAAGATTGTTAATTGTTCTTTCAAAGTGTTCATTCAAAGTCAGTTTTCTAATCTGGGGACCAATGAAAATTCCTTCTTTTAATTTTGCTTCCGAAAGAGTTGGGACTTTACCGCACAGATACTGAAAACAATCTCCAGCTTCGTCTAAGGCCTTAACAAATTGCTTCATCAAGCCCAATTTTATGTGAAGCGGAGGTAAAAGGACTTTCTTCGTGTCAACCAAACTTTCACGTTGAATGTTTTTAGAACCAGGTGTCAGGTTGACTCTCCGTGGCCATTCCTTTTTTATCCAGTGCTGAGTTCTTGCTCGGCTATCCCATTCACACAAAAAACATGGAAACTTCGTATAACCTGGTTGTTGACCTAACAACATACAAATCACTTTTAAGTCTCTACAAAGTAGCCAACCGTGTTCTTTGTATTTAACCTTAGCTAGAAGAAGCTCAAGATTTTCCTACGTTTCCTTCAAGTGAACCGAATGAGCCACAGGAACGAATGCATACAAGTTACCGTTGTGAAGGAGGACGCCTTTTAGACTTCTTTTGGAGGAATCAATGAAAAGTCTCCACTCATTTGGGTCATAGATTGCAGCGCCTAGCTTAAGTATTAGTTCCGAAACATTGTTGCAATATACCAGTGAATTTTCTTGAGAAAAATATTGGATGAATTCTTTTTCTCGATTTCTGTACCACGAAGTCTGAATCCCAAAATATCTGAAGAATCCTTCGGGAGACAAATCTCTTACCAAATCATTAAGTTCACTTTGTGTAAACAATTGGGGTTCACCAGACGTTTCGGTTTGAAAACAATCAATATCATCGTTTCCATTGTCACCAGACACCGAATCAGATGAAGTTATATCAAGAGTATTTGGTTTAGTAGGTACAGGTATACCAGGTCCATGAGCAACAGGGCTTATAGCAGACTAAAAGTTTGGATAAGAAATTTCCTTTTTATTTTTAGTATTGTATCCTTGCACGTTACAGGAACAAAAATAGCAGTCATTGCTGTGATTTCTAGGCTCATGCCAGACCAGTGGAATCCAAAAAGATAAAGAATTCTTTTTACCTTTACTCCACAGTCTAAGTTGTTGAACACAAACACTGCAAACTTTATGTGGAGCCCATGATTTGTCTTGATCCCCAAGTTTCATTCCGAAGTACGCATAGTATGCTTTCTTTCCGAAGTCTGTAATATCTCGCCTTTGTTTTTTCACAGTAAATTTTCCACAAATATAACAGAAAATGTTTGGGCTATTTACACACCCTCTGGTTGCCATAGCGACAAATAAAAAAATTTCAAGAGAAATAGTGTCACCGTGCACCTTTGAATAATAAAGAACTATAACCTCGCACGCACTAGACAGACTGACTCACCTCGTGGCTTGTCAATCACTTATATACTAGCGGTGTGTTTCTCGAATGTTCTAGGAGACGCTATGACGTCACTTCTGATCTGGAAGCATTTATAGGCAGTAGTTTTTAATCAAAATTGAATTGAGTCAATTTTAATGAAAATTACTTACATATGTAATATGAAATATGACATTTTGTGAAAAATCTCTACGTGATGGCGAAAAATGAATACTATTTTCGGAATCAACAAGCAGAAATTACTTTTTAGTGATAAAATATTTCGGACAACAAAACCATCGCAGGCCTGTGTTATTTTCTAAGAAAACTATATTGAAAAATAAGCAATCTAGATATCAATCACACACTGGTATAAAAACACTTGGAGCGATTTGTTAGTAACTTAATGATATTTGCATCTTTACAAAGAAAATATTACAGCGAAATCACACTATGTATTAGTTTTAATATATATATATTATATATAACGTAAAGAACGACGCTTGTATAGGAGAATATTCCGCGCAAGATGAGAGAGAGAGAACGAAACAAATGAAAAAATGAGGTAACCACCCGAGAATCGAACCCGTCGATTCCCGGGTGGTTACCTCATTTTTTCATTTGTTTCGTTCTCTCTCTCTCATCTTGCGCGGAATATTCTCCTATACAAGCGTCGTTCTTTACGTTAATTATACTGCGTGTTTGCAGTTTAAATGTATATATATATATATATATATATATGAGAGATAGAGAGAGAGAGAGAGAGAGAGAGAGAGAGAGAGAGAGAGAGAGAGTTGAGAATGAATATGGAATTAGACCTTTCTTTTATGGCGTGTGTTTCATTACACCAAAGAGTATAGTATGTATTATTTAGAACTAAATATTTGAGTAACTAGTTACTTAAATGTCACACTTCTGGGTTCCTTTTTCGACGAGTAAACAACATCTATATAAACATGTACAGGGTGGCCATAAAGTCTGGAAACATAGAATCGTATTAAGGATTTATTAACATAATGGGGTCTTTTCAGTTTTATGGGCTGTAAAAATGTTAAGTAAAAATACATTTTTGTACTGTAGTTTTATCCGCTACTTTCAAAAATAACATTTATTTTAGAAAAACGAAAAGAAATTATAAAAATTTGCCTTTAAAGCACTATTCGTTTTTTAAAAAAAAAGTCCTGGACTACGCTTTTTCAATTGAAAAGTTAAAAATATGGTACACAATTTTCTTAAATTCATTTTCGTTCCTGCGACGCCAAACGAATTCGCGAAGATACGAGTCAATCATTTCCCTGTTGGTTCCACAATGGCGTTTGTTACGTGTTATGTTAGGTTTGGTTGTGTTAAGTTAGGTTAGGTTTGGTTGTTAGGGTAGGTTAGGTTAAGTTTGGTTATTAGGGTAGGTTAGGTTAGGTTTGGTTGTGTTAGGTTAGGTTGTTAGGTTAGGTTAGGTTAAGTTAGGTTAGGCATAGTTATGATTAGTTTAGTTTCTCATCTAGGTAACTTACCTCTCTCAAAAAGTTGTAATCAACCATAATAGGATGACTCATATCAAGTTCATCTTTGCAAAACTTGACGCTGTATACTCTTTATACCAACATTAAATAAATTTAAATTATTATATTTTTTCGTTTCTCCAAAAAAAGTTATTTTTTAAATTTTTATTTAAAATTTTTACAGTTCATAAAACTAAAAACATTCAAATAATGTACAACGGAGAAGAAGCATCGGAATATATATACTGTTCCCAGACTTTATGGCCACCCTGTAGAAGATTTTGTATAGGGTGTTCGAAAACTCCCTTCACCCCCAACAAAATGTACATACTGTAATATCAATTTTATTTTTGTGTGATTAATTGAATTTATACGTGACTCATTGACATTTCTTTTCTTTTCCAGGTATTAGAGTTGTGTGAACAATGGCAGACCAGTCCACTCTGGAGGAAAGGATAGTGATGAACACATGGGCTCATGAAAAGTCACATACTAGCAAAACGATGCATGATATCCAGAATGATTTCAACACAAGATTCAATAAGGCTGCACCACCAAACAAGACGGCATTACGCTGGGAGAAAAAAAAGCTTTATGAAACTGGCTTCATCAAGGATAGACCACGGTCGGGAAGACCAACAACGCGAGGAGAACAATGTGAAGTTGTGATTGCATCGGAAACGATCACAAGAACTTGCAGTCCTCATGTTCACAATGAGAGGTCACATGACAAAAGATCTCGGCATGAAACCATACCACCCGTCATTTGTTAATGAATTAAGCGATACAGACATGCAGAAACGATATGAAAATCATGGTGATGGTTACGAAAATGATGGTGCACACACAGATATTGTTGATTAGTAACTGTAATTAGTAACTGTACTTACTGTAATTAAAGTAATTATTGCTAGTGACTTGTTTCTTAAATTAAACCTACCACATATAAATGCAATTAATCACACGAAAATAAAATTGGTATTACAATATGTACATTTTGTAGGGGTGACAGGACTTTTCGAACACCCTGTAGAATCGTTGCATTGTAGTACAATTTATACTATTATTTCCGGTGGGGCTGTAGGAATTAATGCGAGAGGAGGGTTAAATTCAGTGAGTATAGCCTTAAAAGAAGTGTTACTCAGTGCGTGACACATGAATGTACAGCAACCTTCAATAATCCCTTTGCCTCGCATTTCTGACTGCAATGAATGAACCGCATCAAAGTCTGTCTACGAAGAAGGAACCAGTGAACATTTTTATTGTCGATAAATTGTATGTTAATTCGTTCATCAGAGACGTGCAACAATACAAAATAAGTGGGAAAGAATGCTCACATTTCTGTTTTCGAAATCAGTGTATTGCAATGCATTAGAATATTCAGTGAAGTCTCGATGGAAATGAATATTCCACCTCCATTATTTTGTCAACGACAGAGGAATAGAATTTGTATGCAGTGACTGCTTTTACTTTTTTGCAAGCTTAAATATGTAGCATGAAGAAGAAAAGTGCACTGCAACATCTTAAATATGACATATAAAATTAAACATTTTTTTTGTATTTAAGTGTGATATGACATTTTTCTCTTCACGTGACACTCATCCTTTCAATATTTGAAACTACATTATCCTTTAATTAAACTCAAGGCATTTCTGTATCCGAAACTTCGCCATTTCATTCAGGATAAAAAGCAATAAACTGTTGATAAAATTGTGTTTATTGTTTATAACATCATAATCATTGGAATTTTTTTGATTCATTAAGTAAAAAGTAGTTTCATAAAACATAAAAGGCGTATTTTTTTCTGGTTTAGATGCATATATATATATATATATATATATATATGTATATATATACAGGGTGGGCCGTAAGTTTCCATACATAGGAAAAATAAACATTTTTTTATGGACAACCATTTTTATTTATATAATATGCTCTACATGGTTGCCATTGTTTTGAAAACACATTTCAATACGTGTTCCCCACTGTTGATGAACACGCATTAGCACAGTTGACGTTATGCTTGTAATGGCGTTGGTGATACGTTCCTTTAGATGATTTATGTCTCGTATCTTTTCCTGATACACCATGGCCTTCAAGTGCCCCCAAAGATAGAAATCAAGGGGGGTGAGATCTTGGGATCTGGGAGGCCACTCCACAGGACCACGAAAACCAATCCAAGCATCCGGAAACTGCTGATCCAAATACCGACGCACGTATTTAAATTTTCCTATGTATGGAAACTTACGGCCCACCCTGTATATATATATATATATATGTAGTCGTACGTACATAACAAAGTATATAATCTCCCGACAAACTTATTTAATTTACGAAATCTAAATCTAAGATAAGAGGATTATACCAAATATTAGATTTCACGCCCATGTGTCTTCAGGTGACCCGCAAAAGGAATTTGTTGGCGTAAAGGGAGCAAACCATAATTAATTTAAATATCATTTATGTAAAGTATAAGGCCTTAGCTATTACAGCATTGTATTGTATATATGATATGGAATGTTATAAAGAGGTTTACCCCGAATAAACTACAGTTGGTGTTCATACTTTTCTCATTTTCACTAGACACGTAAATTTCTTTTCAACATGAGAAGTTTGGTGAATGCACGCGAGCTTAAACCCACATGCGGATAAATAAAGACCCCTCGTACAAATTGTTTTGATATCTGCCTAAGCAAACCAATTCCATTTCTACTCGTATTAATACCCCAGAGAAACTACTATACCCTACCTATAATAAAAAAGGAAAAGTTAATATACAAAGTGCCAGCGTCCGTAGCTCAATGGGTAACACCGTTTCCCTCTAAGCGAAGTGAAGACACTGAGGTCGGGGGTTCGAATCCTGATGATTGTGGTAATAATAATAATAATAATAATATGGGAAATAGAACAATGGGCCGCATTAATTGACCTGAGCACTGTGCCAGATTCTGACCCTCCTGACTGATTATTATTATTGATATACAAAGTCAATAAAATAATCACATCTTTATGATAATAATTATAATGATAATGATATAAACAGCTTATTTTTATTTGATCCAAGGATGTAGCTCCAAAGATGTTACACAGTGTGCGAATTATTTGCTTTTATGTTTTAGTATGTTACTGTACATTAAAACTAAACGAGATATTTTATGTTAAAAGCAATTATATATATATACAGGATGGCCCAAAAGTTTGTTGCCCTGAAAAAAAAATAGTTTAGAATGCGTCTGGGCAACAGACTTTTGGGCCACCCTGTATATATATATATATATATATTATATATATATATATCCTAAAGGCTTGAAGATTATAATTCATGGTCGGTCAAATTTTCGATATAAGCTACTAACAGAGGCTCAGCTAAAGGTTTCAGTTCTTCATAATTAACCCTGAAAAATGCTCGTTATTTGGATGGACCAGTAAACTATCTAGTCCAAAGTATGGCTCGGCTAAACATTGATATCGTATAATCACTTTTTATAATTACATTCATACCCGTCGTATGTACCTACCGTGACGGAAAACAGCCGTTATAATGTGAGATGAACTATCAATTCAGTTGACTATTATATAAAGGTAAACTTACAATAACATTATATGACAATATATTATATGACAGTACAGGATGACCCAAAAGTCTGTTTGCCCGAAAAAAACAATACTTTAGAATGCGTTGGGGCAACAGACTTTTTGGCCACCCTGTATGACATTATTAGCTATGATAGTTTTACCGCAAGACGCGACGCCACGCGAGTGAAAAGCTGAAATTTTCATTTATATTAATTTATTATTAGTGAGTATTCATTTATATGATCTGATGTAAAAAATAAATTATCTTTTTATATAACAGATATATGGTAGACAAAGGATAATTCAGAATAAATAGACACATATATAAAGAAAGAATTAGGTTGAAGAACATCATAATTGTAGCGGGAAAGTTAAATTAAATTTCATCAACATTCTACAGGGTGGGCAAACAGTCTGGGCACCCCCTAAACATATTTACGTATCTAATTTTTCGCATTTTAGTAATTTTTTGTTAAATTAAAAATTAAATTAAATAGTAAAAATGTGACTATGCAATAAATCTTTCCTTTCATGTAAGTAGTATGGGCGAAAAGGAGAGAGTGCAATGCAATTGCAAATGTCGTTCAATGTTGCATAAGTTATGCAACTATGGTAATGTTGCAAGGTGTTATACAACAAGGGAGAAGGGGGATGTTGCAATATGTTATGCAACAAAGGGGAGAGGGGAATGTTGCAAGAGCAACAAGGGGTTATGCAACTTGGAGGCGGAGTTATCCCCCAAGTTGCAATGAACTCCCGCTGGGGGAGGCCTCTTTGGGGGAGAAGAGGGACGGCCTCACCCCCCCAAAAGGGGTATACCTAACCTAAGAGAGAGGAGAAGGAGAGAGAGAGGAGGAGAGGTGTTCGCTTCACAGGAGCCAAGCGCAAATTAAGACTTCAGCCGAGCTGCTGTTGTCTTACATGGCCCGTAATCAGCCAGTTGGCTTAATCAGCCAGTGCCTCCAGGCATTATCAGCTAGTTGGCATAGTGTATACTTCGTTTTGGCACGTGCACACTAGGGGGGGTCGAAACATATCAAAAATCGAGTTTCTCCAATTCCACAGTATGCACGTAGTTGGAAATGATGATCTTAACATCTTGTAAAAAAATGAGTATATGCGACCCCCTTTACCCCTTCCATAGCATCCCCCCATTTTACTCTCTCCACAGATATAAACCCCAAATGTGACAATCATGCATTATATTAAGTCTTATTAAGTAGATTAGATTAATTTGGATAGATTATTTAGATAGAGTTTTAGATAGATTGAATAAATTACACAGATTAATTTAGATAGACTAGATGAATTATATAAGTTATTGTCACGTTTTTTTGTTTAGTTTCAGATTGTTATTTTCAGAGTGTTTATGATTGAATGAGTTATGATTTAATTCGGAATGAGTTATATTAAATTCAGATTGAATGATTCAATTGCTAGAATTTAACAATTAGTTTCTTGTTATTAATGCTACTAGGCCTAAATAAGTGAAATCATGGCGACAAGAAGCAAAAAGCACAATTCAACATTTGGTCACCCTGCAGAATTTCCACCTTCAATGACTCCTTCAAAGGCTGACGTATTTAGGCATTATTTATTGGTAAGAAAACGAGAACTGATTTCGAAAGGTTCTAGAACAGCAAAAGAATGTTACAGAATTGTCACTAAAGATGTGGAAGCCATTTGGGAGAAGTTTTCCTTTCCACATATAGGATTTGAAGGAATAGCTATAAAAGTTGAACGATTGATAGAATCTGCAGCAAAGCTAAATAAAGTACCATTAAAACAAAAAAACAACAGTTTTCAGCAGAAGGTGGAGACATTCGATGAAATGTTTGATATTTGCACTTGTACTTGTACTTGTTAGATAAAAAAATCAGTCGAACGGATTGCAGATGTGATATTAGAGTTCCAATGATTGAGTGGGAGTCTTTTGTGGGGCAGAAACAAAAAAAAACGACTAGGACCAATCGACAGAGTAACGACTTCCGCAAGAAAAAGGACTCACGATGGAGTTAAAGGATTAGAAAGAAGAGCCAAGATAAGCCTAGATATGAATGTCGCCTCAACCAGCAAACTGGACCCTTTACATATTATGGAAGATGAGAGCATGGAAATTGATGATGACAGCGACGATATTGACTTTGTTCCGGATTTTGGGCTGAGAGAAAACCATCAGAACAGAATTATTTATGATAACTTAACAATAACAGCAGATAGATACCATGTAAATTACAGAGCCACTGCAGCTATAGTAAATGCAGCTTTGAAGGATATGGGAATATTAGACGAAACCAATATGTTGGATAGGAAAAAAGTGGAAAGAGAAAGAATACGTGTGGGTAAAAAGAACATAATCAAAGTGAAATCAGAGAACACACAGATTGAAGGCATCGGATTTGATGATAGAAAAGATCAAACTAAGACAAAGAAGGGAATGGAGTACAAAGAACATTATGTAATAGTCAAAGAACCTGGTGATGTTTACATGGATCATATAGCTCCAGATAACGGAACTGCTTGTTGTATTGCAGATGAAATAATAACTTTTATAGTTGATTCTAATAGCAAAGAATCCCTCAAAGCTTTGCTATGCGATGGCACCCCAGTGAACACTGGCAGGATTGGCGGAGTGCTAAAATTGATTGAATTATATCTGGACAGGCCGGTACAATGGCTGATTTGCCTTTTGCATGCAAACGAACTGCCCTTCAGGCACGTATTTGAAGCAATTGATAGAAAAACTTCGGGACCAAACACCTTCAAAGGTTCTCTTGGAAATAAACTCCGAGAGGATTTGACCAAACTGGATATAGTTGATTATACCCCTGTAGAGGACAACATTAAAGAAGTTTCGGCCGATATTGTTAAAAGTTTCAGCAGTGACCAAAAATATATACAGTATATGAAATGTGCATTAGCATACAATCTGGACGCATCTCACAAGCGTTAGCCACCAGATCTCCAGGTGCCCTCCATCATGCAAGATGGCTAACACGAGCAAACAGGATCCTGCGCTTATATGTCTCTACACGGAATCCAGACAAAAACATCCAAGACCTAGTAAAAATTATAATGCTGGTTTACGCTCCAGGCTGGTTTTCGATAAAGTCTCATCCAAAGGCAAATGAGGGAGCATCTAATTTTTGGTATATCATGCTCTTGCTTGAAGGCTTAGGTAAAATGCATCGGATGATTGTGGAGCGTGTCCTCAGAAATAACGCCTATTTTTCCCACCCAGAGAATATCTTACTCTCAATAATAACCGACACAAGAAGAGAGGTCAGAGAGCTGGCTCTTCAGCACATCATTCGAGCAAGAACTAGAAGCACCAATGCGAGAAATTTTGAGCTGCCAAAAACACTGAACTTTGAAGCAGACGATTATCCTAACATGATCGACTGGGACAACGAAACCATCACCCCTCCACCTATTTTACAGAATTTGACAAATGATGATCTTCTAAAAGTTCGAAATTAACTACTTCAGCTTATTCTTTTTCCCTGTCACAGCCAGGAGTAGAACATGCTGTAAATGTGGTAACAGAAGCATCACAAGATAGAATTGGTTACGAAAACAGACATAAATTTATTTTGAATGTACTGGAGTCGAGAAAAAAGCTACCTGTGTTCCAATGGAAAGGCCAGTGGTGTCAGTAATTTACGATTTTAAATTTCTTAAGGTGAATATTTTGGTTTTAATATGCTTCAATTAAATTTCTTAAGGTGAATATTTTGATTTTAGCTTCAATTGATTCTTTAAGTAATATACGGAGAAAGATTTCTTATTATATATATATATATATATATATATATATATAAAACTTATTTTAACTTTACTTATATCATTATTTACTTTAATCTTTGTCATTTATCAGGTTTTTTATTCAAAGAATTGCTTACAATTTCATTTCAATTTATAAAAAGGGGGGGCATATGCAACGCGTAGGTGGGGTCGCATAGCAGTGTAATTAGAGTATGTTGTTTAGGGCCCCCAAAGGAAACTCCGAGCAGTGTGTAGAATAAGAATACAAAATTTCGACCCCCCCCGCGTCCTTCCGCGGTTGTTAGCCAGGGTGACCTAATGATCCGCGTTAAACTGTAGGTCTAAGGTGGAGTGTAAACATCCTTCCACTGTTGGTAGCCAGGGTAGCCTAATGATCCTTGTTAAACTGTAGGTGTAAGGCGGCGTGTAAGCATCCTTTCATGAATGGTAGATAAAATGGGTAACCAGTCTCCCTCCTCGCTCTCTCTCTCTCTCTCTCTCGCTCTCTCTCCCTCTCTCTTATATATATAAAATTAAATATATATATATAAAATTAAACGTGTATCATATATATATATATATATCCCCATTAAAAAGTAGGTCTAAGGTGGAGTGTAAAGCGTGACCTTCGTCAGAATGAACAATTCGGGCGGAAGCAATCGAAGGGTTAACCAAAGAAAGCTTATATATGTACAGTTCCGGAAAAAAGTTCATCTAAAAAAATTCGTGAAAACATCTTTCCACGGTTGGTAGATAAATGGGTAACCAGAGTGATCTAGCAGGGATCTCTCTCTCGCGCTCTCTTTTATTTATATATATATATATATATATATATATATATATATATATATATACGCATCCCCGTTAAAAAGTAGGTCTAGGGTGGGGCGAAAAGATTGACATTGGTCAGAATGAACAATTCTGGCGAAAGCAAACGAAGGGCTAACCAAAGAAAGCCTATATATGTATAGTTCCGGAAAAAAGTTCATCTAAAAAAATTCTGAAAACTATAAAAAATTAGTACAAGAAACGTACACAAAAGATCCAAAATTTATAATTAACAATCACGTCAAATTGTATTAATTAACTCAACCTCTACCAAATCTGATAATTATTCTTTTAAATTATTTTATATCAATGTAAAACCCGTTAATGCCTTCATATATATATATATATATATAGTTATATTTATCTTCGTTTACATTTAAAAATAAAATTTGAAACATCTGTTTCTACAACAAAAAAATTTAATTACGAGCTACAAACATCCTCTCACTTCCATTCTGAAATTCTCTCATATATATATATATATATATATATATATATATATATGCTGCAAACCCACAAAGAAAAAGGAAAACGATTTCATGGCCTTTCGTGTATTCAGAGCTACACCTCGTCAAGGAATGAAGAGAGAAGGCAAGATGCCTATAAATATATACAAAGTAGCGGAAACCAAAGCAATTAGCACATACTTAACAAGAGATAATGAGAGGCAAAAGGAATTTTAAAAAGATATTGTTAATTTTATACATTCCCGCACTGTTATTGAAATTGTTTTTAAAATGAATAAATGCACATTCTAGAATATTTCTTTCTATTATATCTCTGTTTTCAACAAGCGCTTTAGAACTATTCCACTTGATGCTATGATTACATCTATACATATGGTTAAACAAAGCATTGGAATTATTTGCTGTTCTACACGCATATTTATGTTGTTTTACCCTAATATCTAACGTTTTACCCGTTTGGCCTATATATACTGAGTTACATTGTGTACATCCAATCGAATACACAGAACCAACAACATTTTCCGGACTATTCTTTATTAGACGTAATTTAACAGTATTACTATACTTAAGGACTACATTGATGCCAATTGCTTTAAGTAAAGTCGGGAGATATTGAAAATTAACATGGTAAGGTAGGCTAAGGATATTTTTACGCTCAAATTCCTTTACAGTTACATTATTATAATACCTATTCTTGGCTTTCTTAAGACAGTTATCTAAAAATGAAATAGGATAACATAATTTAGTACCAATATTCATGATATTGCATAACTCGGAATCTAAAAATTCAGGACTGACAACTCTCAATGCTCTAAGAAACATAGCAGAGAAAATAGAGGATTTAATTGAGGGATGATGGTCAGAATAAAAATGCACATAAGAGTTATTATTAGTAGGCTTGCAATAGACTTCAAATTTGAACTGATTAGAGCATCTCCAAATTTTTAGATCCAGAAAAGATAGGCTTCCATCATTTTCTTTTTCAACTGTGAACTTAATAGATGGGAATAAATTATTGAGCCTACCAAGAAATAAGTCAACATCCAAATTATTAAGCCAAAGGCATAAAATATCGTCATATACCTGTACCAAACCAGGTTAAAATTAACAATCGAGCACAAAATTCTACTTTCAGAAAATTCCATATATAAATTAGCTAGTACAGGTGAAAGGGGATTTCCCATCGCCAATCCAAACGACATAGCATAAAACTTATTTTCAAACTGAAATTTACAATCTTTGACACAAAGCCAAATTAATTTAATAAGAGTGTTGTGTTGAACAGGAAAAGAATATTCAGAGATCTTATCTTTTAAAAAATCAAGTAGGTCATCAACAGGGACTTTTGTAAATAACGAGCATACATCAAAGCTTACCAATTTGAAATTCAGTTTGTCAATAAGATCCATGCTATTTACAATGTGTGACTTAGAAATAGAACCAACTAACGGCGTTAATAAACTAACCATTTAGATAGCTTATAGGTTACGGAGCCTACTGAGCTAACAATTTACACAATACCTTTACACAATACAGCGGGTGCTAACATATGGGAACCTTTTTTTATCTGTCTGCATACATTTTTATCGTTCATGTCAGTGTTGCAGAAATCGAATAATTTAAAAAAATTATAAATCCCTTCCCACGTGACATGTACATGAGGAATGAGATGGCGTACATCCCGCACGTGTCGCTATAATATCCTTGAAAGCTGATACGCGTCCCACACAATCTGAGGTACATGTATTTGCTCGATAAACTGCACAACCACAGAATCATTCCAGGGCTGAGCGCCGAGTGAGTCAAAACAGTACATTCTTTCCCTATTTTTAAAATAGATTGCAAACCAATGAATCCCCTCACCCCCCACAATGTCGGTGTTAACGATAATCCCGTACCAGTTTCTCGTACTTGGCAACTTCAATATTTCATTCTTCGCAAACACACCGATAAATTTTGAACGTGTGAAACGGTCACTTTTCGTTACTCTCTGGAGTGTATTCGCGTCCATTTTAAAAGTCTTTGACCACGTTCCTGAAACGATCAACTTCTATTAGTGCCTGTGATTCGAGGTAAACTATCACACTTATAGGCGAGTCTATAGGCTTGGCAAATTCCAACCTGACTGAGATATTCCCACTCTGTTGTGGACTTAAATGCGTGTTTACGCCAGCAGACAAGTCAGGCATAATATTTACTCATACATTTACTCAAAAGTCAGACTATCTGTGATGAGTGCATGGAGTTCGAGTGTGATGAGTGCCACAAATGTGGAAAACGGACAACCGTTTTTAAAACGAATGCACACGACAGCCCTGTGAAACTCTGTATCCTATATTGTCAAATTAGCGGACAAGATAAAAAAATGACTGTGTATATTCTTGCCCATAACGGGGCGAAATTCGACACAGTTCCTTTATAAGGAGCTGCTTGAACACGAGTCGTCTGCGATATTTACAGGTGATCCCTTGAAAAGAGGCAACAAACTAATACAGATGCAGAAAAAGGTAATGTACAGTTTAAAGACACCCTGCTGTTCACACCTTGTAAATTAGCAAAGCTGCCCAAGGTCATGGGCGTAGCTGCTGAAGTTTCAAAAGGGTATTTCCCTTACACATTCCTCACTAACGAAACTTTGAATTACGTAGGGCTACCTCCACTCAAACATTACTTTAACTACACCAACATGAGTGATAGGGAGCGTGAAGATTTTGACCGCTACTACAACAGTTTTAATGAAGCTAATCCATACAATATAGCCGATGAATGTGAACGTTATTGCGTGAATGACGTACATGTACTTAGAGTATGTTTTCAAGCCTTTAGAAGGATGTACATAACCCGTTTCAAATGCGATCCGCTGCAAGTCGCGACCACGATCGCCTCATTATGTTTTACAGTGTTCAAGAATAACTTCATGCATAAAGACACCTTATCAATCATTCACAGAAACAACCCCCGCAGTTATGGGCACAAGGCTTTTTACTGGCTCATACACCTACAGCAACAGACCGGGGTATATATAAAACATGCCCGCAACACGGGTGAAGTACCCGTTAAGGTCAATGGTCGTGTTTTTTGGGTTGATGGCCTAAGTGAGGATTCAGCCACTGGTGAGAAGACTGTGTATTCCTTTAACGGCTGCTGGTGGCATGGATGCCCGCGCGCTGAATGTGCCGTCAGAGGGGACCTTTATGGAAGATTCCCCGCCGACAGCCTCGCATGGACTCGTAACCATGATCAACTTATAGGCTCCTAGTTCACTCACAAAATCGTGTGGGAGCATGAGTATGATCCACGGATGGAAACAGATGCCCAGTACCGTGAAGAAATAAGGGCCATCAAACGTTCAATGGTGTTGGACCCCCTCAAATGCGGTGACAGCTTGTTTGGAGGGCGCACAAACCCATTCAAGCTATACTTTCTGCCTACGCAGGGCGTGAAACTCCACTACTACGACGTCTGCTCTTTATACCCCTACGTGATGAAGAGCAATCCGTACCCCGTAGGTGCACCTGAAAAAATGGTGGGTCCCACCATACCAACCATCGAGGAGTTTTCAGCTAACTTGAATGAGCGCTGCTTTGGACTCTCTTTCGTAGACATGCTCCCCCCTCGCGATTTATGGATGCCGATCTTACCCGTCGTTATAGATCACAAGCTCATGTTTCCCCTGTGCGTGAAGTGCGCAGAAGAGAACAACTGTGATTGTGACCATAGAACCCACCAGCGTAAGATCAGAGGTGTATATACAAGCCCTGAGCTGGCCCTAGCGGTTCGCCATAGGTATAGAATATTGAAGATACATGAGGTATGGAGGTTTCAGAAGCTAACCAACCTTTTCACACCATATATAAACGCTTTTTTGAAGGATAAGGTCGAAGCATCAGGATATCCGCGAGGGGTTGATACCGAAGATGAAAAAACGGCTTATATTCAGCGTTACCGTGCCCATGAAGGTATACAGCTTGACCGATCCCAAATTGTTAAGAATCCTGGCAAGCGCTTTAGTGCAAAGTTGTGCCTAAACAGTCTTTGGGGGAAATTTGCACAGAATACCGGCAAAGGGAACGTCCATTTGGCACAAAGTTATAGTGAAGTCTGGGATTATGCCCACGCTCCCGATAAAGAGGTTGTGGAGATCGTGAATGTAGGTAATACTTACATAATAAAGTACATCACCGAACTGGCCACAAATACCTCACGGGTTACAAACATACCTGTAGCCAGTTTTACAACGGCCTACGCCCGCATCAAACTTTTGGACCTATTGCACTCTCTTGGATGGAGGGTGCTGTACGCTGACACAGATAGCGTCATATTCACAGCGAGGGAAGGTGAATACATGCCCGCTATTGGGGAATTGCTCTTAGCTAACTGACGAGATCAAGGATGAGTATGGTGATGGTGCATACACAGACTCGTTTGTGCCAACAGGGCCAAAAACCTATGGGGTACGGGTGAGGGTAGGGGATGATATGAAGTATATCGTGAAGGCTAAGGGTATCACGCTTAACCATGCGAACCGTCGAGTCGTTAACTTTGACTGGTTGAAGGATCTAGTGTATTTGGAAGATGAGAGTGACCAGCTACCCCAACTGACTGTGGGGACGCACAACTTTCGGGAGCAGAAACTCGGGTGTGTGAAGGAACTTAGGGGTACGAAGGGGTGCCGTAACACCTATAGGAAGCGTTACCAGGTGCCTGGTACCTATGATACCGTACCCTTTGGCTACCTTAATCCTTGATTGTACTTATATATATATATATATATTATGTGTATTGTTAACGATATGTTTATTTATCACGTATATTTGTTTCAATTAAGGTTTCATTTTCTCCTTTGCGTGCGTGCGTGCGTGTGTGTGTACAGTAAAAAGCTAACCTCCGCCCACTGTAAGATCGGCAACGTGACTCCTGCCACTACCTGAGCATATCTCTATCCCTGCGTGCTCAGTTGACCTCTGCATACCCTTGAGCTCAGTCGTGTATTCTCCCGCGTAGACAAAAAATAGTAATGGCTACCTTTAATATTGCGTGTTCAACATTTATGAAGTGGTATTCGGCAAAGTGCCAAGCTGTGGTGGATACTGAAAAACTCCCTATTCCCCACTCCTTTAATACTTTTAAGGCTACATTGAGCCGTGCGAAGGACCAAGATGTTCAAATACTCTACGGATATTCTGGCGAGGGTATTGTGGGATTTCGTAGTACAAACGATGATTGAAGTATGTTGTAGACCTAACTTTTATAAAAGCTCACATATACCGCGAAGTAGAAGAAGCAACACGTTCAGAAGATAAACAACGGTTATGGATAGTGAGTCTTGTTGATGAGTGGTGTCACAAGCGATATTATGTCATGTTACATCATACCGACTACTCGTACCCTACGGTTGAGAATGTAAATCTTGTCATCATTGAGAATCTTAAGTATTTTTACCACAATTTTAATATATATCATGAAGTTTGTAGTGAAGTTGTGGCTAATAGGCTGTGTGAGTTTTTAACAGACTTTAGAGACGAGTATCGCTTGTTAAACAAAAAGGATAAATATGGGCATATGTTTCTCTCAAATAGTGTACCGGATTGTGAAGATGTTTAGTTTGTGGAAATGAACGCCTGGTGAGTGATAAAACTTTAAAGCCGGTATTGCTTCATGTAGCTGAAAATTCTGTTTGTCCAGGGGCACAAGTGTTCGAACAAGCCTGTACACGCTTCAGCAGTTTATGGTGTGACTCGCTCCCCAAGCGAGCCGCCCGCCCGTGTACCTCATGAAGCACACGAGTTCGAACAAACCCGTACACGTTTCATCAGCGAGACTCACTCCGCCCGTCGAGCCGATCCGGCCACCTGTGGCTCATAGTCATCTCAGAGCTTGAACCGAGTAGACGTGCGAATACGATGGAACTTCCTTTGAGAAGCATTCTCAACGCCTCGTACGATGTCTCCGTGACGAAGTCATTGCGCGTGTTCAGGCGTGAAACCGGCACCATTACCTATGTATTTGAAACGATTTGCAGGCAAGCAAACTCTGGTAAACGTAATTTTATTTATTTAAGTGTTGAAGAGATGAATAGAGTCTTCGTGATAGTTGAGAAGTGGTGAGAGGACCGTTATAAAATACCTGCATGTGTAGGTACAAAAAGAGAGCAGATTAGTGACACCCCCTCATATGCCGTTGTTTGCACGTTGTGTATAAATAACGAACAGCCATGCATTGATATACGACTGATGTGGAAGAATGCATCTGATAATAACGTTCTTGTCCCTACGCGAAACCGTTTCATCCTCGACAGAATGTTTGAAATCGTCGGATTGCGCAAGCTGAAGCCTATATTAGACGCTCGTGTTACGGATATGATTTATTTTGACACGGTTCTTGAATACGCATACACCGCTCTGCTCGACGGATTTATCGAATGTAGGAATGAACAAGGCGAGAATGGTCTAGAGCTGGATGCATATTTAAAAGGTTTAGATTCTTCGAAATATCCTGAACTTTGGTACGAAGCACTTGAGCGGTACAGGGCACAGCTTGCCTACACTGTTCACCTTGAAGAGCTGTACCTCTATATAATGAATAGCTGTCGTTACGACTTGGAAGATTATTTCAATAGCCGCTATGCAGAGTGAAGAGTTCACGATTGAAACGCTCGGGACGGTAAGAAAAAACCCTCGATTGGAAAGGAGTGTTTATAAACTTGTATTTAATAATGATGTGGTGGTTAACGATGACCGCTTTGTGCTTGCTTTTGATTGTATTCTAGCCGTGTTTAAAGCTAACTTGCCAACCGAATGTAAAGTGGGCACAAAAATACAAAAATAGTATTGAACGATATGAAAGCCATTTAGGTCGGGTATAGGCATCCGTATAACTTCAACGGTGAAGTGTTGCTTGAACGGTTTTACCGTGTAATGCAAAGTAATAACGATGTGAATGTAGACTCGATTACGTGTGAGTTTAGCGTTTTGCACCGTAGAACAGAGTATTTTGATGTATATTTATTTATTTAATTGTATATATATGTGTATATATATATATATATATATATAGTATATATATACACACATATATATACATATATATATATATATATATATATTAATATATATTAATATATATATATATATATATATATAATATATATACACAGTTATATTAAATAATTAAATATATTGAAAATAATAATATACGAAACGTATAATCAATTGCATATTAGTACAGGAAATATATATATATATATTATATATATATATATACACACAGTTATATTAAATAATTAAATATATTGAAAATAATAATATACGAAACGTATAATCAATTGCATATTAGTACAGGAAATATATATATATATATATTTCATGTACTAATATGCAATTGATTATATGTTTCGTATATTATTATTTTCAATATATTTAATTATTTAATATAACTGTGTATATATATATATATATATATATATAATTAACTACGCCAAGTGCTCAAAAGTTCAAAATGCCGCCGGAGAACATTTTGAGCACTTGGCGTAGTTAATTAAATTTTATATGCAAACAACTCGCTATAACATTTTGATCACTTAGATTACTAATTTACCTTTCATTGGCAATTGCTATAACAATATATTGTTTGGTTTTTTTAAAATTATAAAATATATGATGCTATAAAGAGTATATAGTTTTTTAGGGGACACCCTGTATATTCCATTGTATATTTATTTTCTATATACTTCTGATTCCATTAATTCGTCTAAATAAACAGAATGATGTAATGGTGTTTTATTTAATTCTTTTGGTTGTATATATAAACGTTATTATTATTATTTAATTATACCAATTGGCTGGCCTCTAAAACGGATTTCTAAACCAACTATAAAGAATATACGCATTAATTAAATAAACAGCGCTATCTGGCAACTCAACCTGTACACCAGAACAAGCCATTTACGCCTTCAAAGCCAACTGGCTGTTTAGTCAGAATATGTGCTTTAATTAAATAAATAGCGCAAACTGGCAACTCAGCCTTCTAAGCCAACTGGCGGATTAAGCCAGAATATATGCTTGAATTAAATAAATAGAGCAAACTGGCAACTCAGCCAGATAAGCCAACTGGCTGATTAGAAGCATATTAAGACAACGGCCGCTCGGCTGAAGTCTTAATATGGGCTTGGCAACTGCCAGGCGAACACCTCTCCTCCTCTCTCTCGCCCAGGGTTGCCGAAGTTGGTACGTTCGTACCAAATGTGGTACTTTTTGCCTCCTCTGGTACGTTTGGTACGACGGCCGAAAATTTTGGTACTATTTGAAGTTTTGTCGAAACAAACAAAAACCGCTATGTATGTATAAAAACTATCCTTTAAAAAACTATAATTTGGTTCATTATTGAATGGAAAAGAAAAAATTATTATTGATGGATTTTAATTTTCGTTTCGTCTCGTAGTAGAAAGAATGGTCGGTACAGGGTACATTCGAATTACAATATATTATAAACTACGATCTTGGTGCAGGAGCACTTTAGGATCAAAATGGCCAAAATTATCCTGGAAAATGCCTTCATTGTTCAAATCGCCAAAATAAAAATCTTGTTTTAATTGCTGGATTTTAGTTTTATTTTATTGTCTCAACTTATCAAAATATATCGTCTTTTTATATATAAAAAAGTGTTTTTGTGAACTAAAGTTTTGGATAATGGCCGAAACGTGAGATTGACCGTTAAAAAATAAGGTTAGTTTAACATCTTTATATGTTTGAAAGCATTTATTATCATTTTTCAATTATTTGGTACCTTTTTGCGAGATTTGGTACCTTTTGACTTAAATTTTGGTACACTTGCCAAAAAAATTTCAGCAACCCTGCTCTCTCCTTCTCCTCTCTCTTTCTCTTGGGGAATAACTCCGCCTCCAAGTTGCATAACCCCTTGTTGCTCATGCAATATTCCCCTCTCCCCCTTTGTTGCATAACATCTTGCAACATCCCCCTCCTCCCTTGTGCATAACATCTTGCAACATTCCCCTTGTTGCATAAGTTATGCAACATTGATCAACATTTGCAATTGCATTACACTTTCTCCTTTTGCGCCCATACTACTCATGTACACTATCTTATTTCGAGGGGTCCCTACACTTTTTGCCCACCCTGTAGTATGAAATAATTGATCGTTTATTTATTATGAATTAAATAAAATTAAGTCAATACCATCACTAAAAAAAATTAGAAGGTAATCGAGTCCAGTGTAGCAATGCATTACATATGACGAAATATTGTCTGAGCACAAAAAAAGAATCTTTTCCTTCTATACGTTTCACTGATGCTGAAAAATGGTTAATTCTGATTACAAAAAATAAATTTGGAATTAAAAAATAAATAAAGTTAAAAAAGTATTTGTTCAACACAAGAATATGTTCTTACAATTTTTTTTGTCGTTAATAAAAACGTTTTAACCTGTCCCGTTTCTAACTCTCCTTTTAGTCTTTACATTTTTTGTTAACAATCAAAAATTTTTTCCTTAAATATCTGTATGTATTTATGTGTTATAGTATAATATATAATATATATATATATATATATATTATATATATATATATATATATATATATATATGGAATATCATGCATGAACACGCACGATTTTGCATAATGTAAAGAGTGCCCCAACCAGAGTTCGAACCTACCACCTATTAATAGAAGGCGAGGACGCTAGCTACTTCATTACGACGGGATGAAAAGTTAACACATCCTGTCATACATTCAGTCCACAGAGGAAAACTATAACCTTTTTGCGTCCAGAGGCATTTTACGTGTTAACCCTCCAGCACTCGAGGTGGTGATCAGCAAATTATCTGGTGCATTAGGGAAAATCGTGCATGTTCATGCATGATATTCCACTTATCTGACCCCAACGTTGCATCCACACCTGTATATATATATATATATAATACAACCCGCAAGGAAAATTAAAAACAACTCCGAGCGCTTTCGTCCATTACAAGACCTTCCTGGAAAACGTCTTATAAAAGACAAAAACTCTCGGAATCGTTTTATTAATTTTCCTCGTGGGTTATATCGCATTTACTGAAGTTCACGTAAAATAAATAAATATATATATATACATATATATACATATTTCAACCTTGTGAAATAAAAACTAACAAAGGTGATGCGTCATTTTATATCCTTCAACGAGAAAAAGCACTCCCTTCTTTCAACGGACTGAGAGAGAGAGAGGACGCCAGTGAAGCAAGGGTATAAAGTGTTGTTCCGGAATCTTGCAGTCAGATTAATTAAGCGGTATAAACTTCCTTGTCGATGCGAGAAAGCGACGTACTGAGAATGCCTTAAACGTCAGAGATGGTGTAACGAAGAATAACATCATCTCGCCGACATTGGTTCACACTTTAACTTAAACTCCAAGACTATAAATTGGGAAGCAATCAGATCGCACATGGCCCAAATAGAGTGGAGAATAGTTTTAGAGAATAAAACAACTGAAGAAATGCTAACAACCTTGAAAGAAAAAACGCTGAGAATTTTAGAAAAATATGCTCCGAAATCACAGCCAAAAGGAAAGAGGTGCTAACTAGAGAAGCAAAAGAGAAGACTATTCCGCAAAAGAAAGAGAGTGGAGCCGAGGAGGGGCAACTGCGGAGATAATGCCAGGAATGTAATACAAGAAAAACTGGAGGGTATCGATAGGGAAATACAAGCCCTGATTAAGGACCATATAGAAAGGGAAGAGGAAAAGGCGGTAGAAGCAATAAAGGAAACTCCAAAATACTTCTATAGCTATGTGAAAAGGAAAACAAAAACGCGCGCCTCTATTGGGCCCTTAAGTTAAGGAAGAGAAATAATGAACTAACCGACGATCCAAAAGAAATATCTGAAACATTGAGAGCCCAATATGAATCAGTTTTCAGTACCCCAAAAAGTGACATAGCGATACCTGACATAGATGCATTCTTTGAAGAGAAATTGCAAGGAGACTTTGATTTTACCCCAGAAGATGTAACGAGCGCTATAGGACAAATGAAACCACATTCAGCTGCAGGTCCGGACAATTGGAACGCATTATTGATTAGAAACTGTAAAAATTAAATAGCTACACCTTCATAATGGATATGAAGAAGATCCCTAGACACTGGGGAAATACCGAGCATCTTGAAAAGAGCAAACATTGTCCCTATATATAAAGGAGGGGACAGATCTCAAGCAAAGAACTATAGATCAGTGTCATTGACGTCCCACCTCACCAAAGTATTTGAAAAATAGTTAGAGAGAAAATTTATGATTTCTTGGAGACAATGGAAAGATTCAACAAAAATCAGCACGGATTCCGATCAGGTAGATCATGCCTATCACAATTAATAGAACACCACGACAATATCCTAGATGCACTGGAAGGCAATAATAACTACGATGTCATATACACAGATTTTGCTAAAGCTTTCGACGAATGTGATCACGGTATAATAGCACATAAAATGAAATATATGGGAATAACAGGCAGAGTGGGAAAATGGATCTACAACTTCCTCAGAGAACATCTACAGGTCGTCAAAATTCAAGGTATATCATCATCAGAATCGGACGTACGCAGCTCAGTACTACAAGGGACAGTACTGGCTCCATTCCTTTCCTGTTCCTTATCATGCTAACAGACATAGACAGCGGAGTAAACAGCAACAGTATAGTAACATCCCTTGCAGACGATACAAAGATCAGCAGAAAAATCAGCGATGTAAATGAAGTGGAAGCCTTGCAGAGGGACACGAACAAAATATACGAATGGTCAGAAGACAACATGTCATTTAACACCGAAAAATTTCAGCTCTTGAGATATGGTAGAAAAGAGGAACTTAAACAGAATGCATATTATGCTCCAGATGGACAGGAAATTCAGATAAGCACGAAAGCGATCGATCTGGGAGTAAGAATGACCGATGATGCGAAATTCGAAACACAAAATCAGATAGCGATAAATAAAGCAAAAAGAGTCGCCGGACAGGTACTAAGATCGTTCAAAAGAAGGGACAGGACAGTAGTGATTCCCCTGCTAAAAACACTGATTATACCAAAACTTGAATACTGATCAGTTTTGACGTCCCCCATAAAAAAAGGAAGAAACTAATAAACGAGAAGAAACGCAAAGACATTTCACAGCCAAGAGTGATGGCTGCAAAGAACTCATCTACCGGGAAAGACTACGTAAACTAAATCTGTACTCCATGGAAAGAAGAAGAGAGAGGTACAGCATAATCTACATATGGAAAATGATCGAAAAACTGGTACCATACCTAAAACTAAACCCAATTACCATTCAAACAACACTGGAAAATAGGAAAGGCAGAATGTGTAGTGTTCCCAAATTAAAGGCCCGGCAAGGGATCTCATCAACAGTGAAGGAAAATAGTTTGTTTGTCAGGGCGACAAGAACTTTCAACCAGCTTCCAAAGGACTTCAAAAACGTTACAGGGGTCAAAGTTGAAGTCTTCAAGAGAAGACTAGATGCCTGGCTCAGGGCGGTACCAGATGAGCCGGGTGTACCTGGCTATGTACGGTGGAGAGCGCAAGAAAGCAACTCGCTCTTCCACCTAGAGGCGGGGCCACCGGCTTGACCTCCGTGTGAAGAGAGACCAACGCACGAAACAGCAACAAGGTTAACAAGGTATATACTCTGAACCCTATTTAGTTATTTTAACCAAAATTGGTATCAAATAAGCTTCAACCGATAAAGTAGCTAAAATTACTCTATTATTTGAGTAATTTTAAAAGTAGTGGAATTAATTTTACGCCTTATTTTCATAGTAATCGAAGTAATGTCGTAATCTTATCTGTTTAATGGTCTCAAATTTATTCAACGCCAATTTGGGTTAAAATAACTGAACAGCTTTAGAGTGGTATCAAATAATAACCTTGTTACAACACCGCAAATGTTTTAGTTTTTGAGACTCTCTTGTCAAGAAATTCGCTATAATAATAATAATAATAATAATAATAATAATAATACCTATTTTTCAAGTAATAAAAAACTTACTTTTCCTTTCATTTAATATTCTGTCAAGACTTAAATTGGTTATGGAGTCATCGAGAATTAGAGTGGTTTTAATAGTAAATTTATTTTCACTTTATCGCTTGTGATCTTTAACAACATAAATTTCTTGTTAATAATTAATCTATTAACTAATTCCTTTTTTCGAAACTCTATTAATTAAATGGAACCAAAACAATATATTCATAGTTATGGAATAGGATAATAGGTCTCTCTCTCTCTCTCTCTCTCTCTCTCTCTCTCTCTCTCTCTCTCTCTCTCTCTCTCTATATATATATATATATATATATATATATATATATATATATATATATATATATATACAGTGTGTCCGGGCTTCAATGGCAATAAAATAAAACATTATGAATGTATTTTATTGCCATTTAAACCCGGACACCCTGTATATATATATATATATATATATATATAATATATAATATATATATATATATATATATATATATATATATATATAAATAATTTAAGGTAGGTTGATTTTCCGCATTTTTTTAGATATCGACTTTGGACTGGTCGAGATAGTCAAGGCTTAATATGATAATAACTGACGAAAAATTTCAGATCCCTAGCTTTAACCGTTTTTTGAGGAAACCGTTTCAAAAATCGTCAAAAAATCGTACCGAAAAATACCGCATTTTCGCAATTTTCGGCCGAAAAAATCATGCTATTTTCATAAAAAAATCCTGAAAAAAGTTACAATTTTATTGTAAAAAAGTAAAAAAAAACATGTACAGAGTCAAATAGACACATTTAGATCCCAAGATCATCATAATTTTCACTGTAAGAGCCCTTAGAAGCAAAGGAAGGCCTCATCTGGCGGCTTAGGGCTTTGGCTAGAATGTGTTTGTGCCTTGATTCGAGTCCATAAATAGTATGGGAAGCTTCAGATGTCAGCTTCACGGCCCTTTCAACACTCTGAGAATGTGAAGGCAGATCAGGCAGCTCCAGCTTGGTGCCATTCAGCAATGCTTCTTGAAGCTCCTGGTCAGAAAAGTCTTCTGTGAGAGCAGGTTCACAGATGCCACTTTGAGAAAGGTTGATTAGTTCTGACCAGTGGGTAGCTTCAATGTTGATGGCTGTGATCTTCTTCAGCCTCTTCTTGGCTGGCTTACCACTTCTGAAAGAATAATAATTAATTTATTTTTTATTCCAGTTTAAGATTTAATCCCTATTAGTCTCAGAATTGCTGATTTAATTTAACTTAAATTAAAAAAAAAAAACCCGAGTTCTATAAATCCCCATAATCGAATTTTTTTTCAGAAAGAAGGTAAGATTATTTCCATTATCAGAGGGGAGGGGGGGAATTGGGATAAGAAAATGTGAAAAAAAATTCGATTATGGGGATTTATAGAACTCGGGCCTTTTTTTTATTAAATAAATCCCCATAATCAAATTTTTTTTTTCACATTTTTTAAATTAATAAATGCTTACCTGATGGACAGAATTTTCTTGAGAGCAGCTTCTCTCACTTCCAAGTCATCAGACATCATCATGGAGTACAGCACATTCTTGGGCAGCAAGGCAAAAGCATTGTACTTCAGGTTCTTGAAAGCAACACCCTGGATTTCTTCAGACTGCTGCATGATCCTCTGGATCATGTTGAAGATGTACAGCTGCTGATTGTGGAACTTGCTGTCCCTTTTGATCTTTCAAGTATTCCCTCTCATCTACTGGAACCTGAAATATTAAAGTATATTAAATAGCGGATGTAAAATAAGAGATAAAATCCTGAAAAAAATTGATTATTAATTTCTATTACCAGGGGGGGGAAAGGAAGATTACAGGAGGAAAATGCGGATATTTTTCAATTACAAGCATTGAATTTCCTTCCATTTAAAAGGCACCTAATCGCACTAAGTTAGGCCAGTTAAAAGTTTAAAAAATAATAGCATTACCTTCTTACTGGGAGGACAAGTGCAGATTATGTGCTGTGTTTGACAATTTTCTTTCTTGCACTTCACAGCATTGTCATCACAGAGACGAACAGGTAGCTTACAGGTGCAAGCAGAAATGTCAAAAAGTTTATCCAGCTTTTCCTCCAGATTCTGCTTCTGGACTGTAGAAAGAGATTTCCTGTTTATCTCTTTTGCTTTCTTGAAGCACACTTTATCCACCAATTTCACTACATAATATTCCTCATACAGGGGCAGCCGCGGGTTCACTGCCTGCCAGATCTTAATCACATCCTTTGCTATCATTTTAGCAATATCATAGTCTTTCAAGTCCGGGTGGCTGTTTTGGAGGAAATAACTGTACTGAATAACTTGGCGGAGGGTAGGAGGCTCTGTTTTATCCAAAGGGGAAGGCTGGCCACTGAATTTTTTGGCACTATCACTTCGAGTTAACACTGCAGACTTCCGTTTTTTACCCATTTTTATGAAATATCTGAAAATAAACACAATTAACCTCTTTTGGACGACTGGGTCGAATTTGTACCGTTTCCAATACACGCACTTATAACTTAACCCTACAAACAATTCAGTCGTTAAGAGGTTAAATGAACGCATCACAAAATCACTTAATTTAATACACATTTTATAGGTAAATATCATTAAAAAATACAAAATAATACACTAATAAACATCTATAATGCATTTACAATAAGTTTCAAGCATCGTTCTGTTAAAAAAGCCGAATTTTAATTGATTATTTTGATGAAATAAGGTCCGATATTTTGTTTGTTTACATTGCGCGAATGCCGCGCGCGCGCGATTTTACGCGTAAAATTCGCAATTTTACAACTTAAAAATAATTGACAATCCTCAAAAAATACAATCATTTTCACAAATATGAGTTGGTGCAACGTTTTTTATACATTAATACCTTTCTATCTAGACTAGTCCAAGATCACAGTTCCAAAATCAACCTACCTTAATATATATATATAGGGCCTACACCTTTTTTCATTATTTAACCTTTGGTTAGCTTCCGCCCAAATTCTTTATTCTGACGAAGGTCAAGCTTTCACTCCACCTTAGACCTACAGTTTAACGTGGAATCCGAACCACGCCCCACCAGCAGCCCAGCGTACCCACCCAGGGTACCCATTTACCTACCAAACACCTCTTTGCCGTCACCGGGTCTCGATCCCATGCCGATGGATTCGTCGTCAGCGACGCTAACCACTACATCACCGAGGCGCATATATATATATATATATATATATATATGTTATGGGATTTATATCCTGCCAATAAAACTTATCATTATCATATAATCATCACTTGAAGGAGATGACGTCAGATTTCGCACCACCAGCTTATTTCTTCTGAAATCACTTCAGTGACACGTTATGGTCTGATATCATTCATTTTAACTACAGGGTGTCCCAAAAGTTTCCATACATAGGGAAAATTAGCACTTTGTTGCAAAATGTCTCCCAAAAGCCTCAATAGATAGCTAATATTTTTTTTTTTTCAGATACTCTTTAAGAATGCCTTTGTCAAAAGAAGAACGTATTGCAATCATTCTCATGGCTGGATCGGGAAGCTGTCGCAAGGTTGCAATGAACTTCAACAGGAAACCTGGCAAGCACATCACACACGACACTGTTGCCAAACTTACACCAAATGTGTTAACACGAGTTCACCATGAGTGGGAGAGACGCATCCGTGTGTGTTTACAAAGAAATGGCAATCATGTAGAGAATGTTTTGTAAATAAAGTTACATTTTGCTAAAAAGTTCTAATTTTCCCTATGTATGGAGACTTTTGGGACACCCTGTATAATGACTCTAAGTTAATTCACGCGTTATTATAATACTGAAATCGTTATTTAAATGTCATTTATAACCACTTAATCATTCCACTCAAAGTCTCATTTATTCTATGCATTTTCAATCACTCAATTATAACGGTTAAATTACTTTATTTATTTCCCAATTGTTTAATTATAAGAGAAAACTGAACGAAGCCTTTTTATTTACTTTATTATTGAAATTATATCCGTGATTGAAAGATCAGATGATGACTCGAGTTTCAATCAAGCAATCATATATTTAAATAATCTAATTAACATTTATTGTAAGCTGACAACTGGTAAGTATATATATATATATATATATATATATATATATATGTAATTTCCTTAGTGAGCGGAGGCAAGTCGTTACAGTACAAGGAGTGTCTTCATCAGAATCAGAGGTCCTCAGCTCAGTACCACAAGGAACGGTATTAGCTCCACTACTCTTCATAATCATGCTAACTGACATAGATGAGGACGTTACCAGAGACAGCACAGTAACATCCTTTGCAGATGACACAAAGATCAGTAGAAAAATACGAAAACCAGAAGACATAGGATCTCTACAAACCGACATAAACAAAATTTACAAGTGGACGGAAGACAACAATATGAAGTTTAACACCGAGAAATTTCAGCTATTACGGTACGGAAAAAGAGAAGACCTAAAGTCCATGGAATATTATACCCCAAATGGACAGGAAGTCCAGAGAAATTCCAGAGCAAAAGATTTAGGGGTTGTAATGACAGATGATGCGAAATTTGAAACACAAAATAAGATAGCAGTAAACAGAGCAAAGAGAATAACGGGTCTGATATTGAGAACTTTTAAACGAAGGGATAGGAATGTAATGATCCCCCTACTGAAAACCCTGATAATACCCAAACTGGAATACTGCTCGGTCCTAACATCCCCATATAAAAAAGAAGACATTAGACAGCTGGAGGGGATTCAAAGAAGTTTCACAGCCAAGATCAATGGGTGCAAAGAACTAAATTACTGGGAAAGGTTACGAGAACTAAACCTATATTCACTGGAAAGGAGAAGAGAGAGATACACCATTATTTACACTTGGAAAATAATGGAGAAACTAGTCCTTAATCTTACTCTGAATCCCATAACTCCCCAAACAACGGTGGAAGGTAGAAACGGTAGACTGTGTCGTATTCCCAAATTGAAGGCGAGACAGGGAACATCCTTAACCCTGAAAGAAAATAGTTTTGTAGTGAGAGGACCAAAACTATTTAATCAGCTGCCCAAAGACCTAAGAAACACGAAGGGAGTTGCAGTGGAAATCTTCAAAAGAAGACTTGACGCCTGGCTCAGAACAATCCCCGATGAGCCGGGCGTACCTGGCTATGTGAGGTGGAGAGCGCAAGAATCCAACTCACTACTTCACCAGGCCAACTCGAGAGGAGGGGCGACACGCTTGACCTTCGCGAAATGAGAAATCATCACGTGGAACCTTTGTAAGGTTGTAAGGTAAGGTATATATATATATATATATATATATATATATATATATAAAAATACTAATAATAAATGTAATCAATGCGATTGTTAATAATGACGTAATTATTAATTAAAAATAATAAAAACAAAATTATATAACGAACAAAAAAACCAAGAGAGAGAGAGAGAGAGAGAGAGAGAGAGATAGAGAGATCCTGTGCAATCCTTTGCCTCAAAGAGATTCTTCAGATTCTTACTTTGAATGGTGAGCGCACGACGTTTATTTTAGTCAGTGCTTCTTAACTGGGATTTCAATAAGTTGTTGGTTGGCTCAGGCTAACTAAACCTCTCTCTCTCTCTCTCTCTATTATGTCGTTTATTCATCTTAATTCATCCCGCCTTTAATCACCGTGTTGCGAAAATTTGACTAAAATCGTACATATAAAATGTAATTGGTGTTCAACAAAAATTCGGTAGAGGAGAAAAATAAAGTTTGCAGTACACGATAATATATATATATATATATATATATATATATATATATATATAACAAATAGCATTATAAGTAAATAGAAATGATATTATACAAACGAAAATCGTTACATTGTAAAACCCAATCATTTCATTATATATATGATGAATTTCACACTTAAACATGTGAAGTGAATGAATGATTGATGCACACACACAAAGATAAAGAAAAAATATTCCAAGGCCTTTCGTGTATTCAGCAATACACCTCGTTATTCCCTGACGAGGTGTATTGCTGAATACACAAAAGACCTTGGAATAATTTTTTCTTGTTCCTTGTGGGTTTGCATCATATATATATATAATTTAGGGTGGCCCTTATTTTGTCACTTTTTATTTTTTCTTTCTCATCCCTTCATTAGATGCTTCCTATTGAGAAAGTTTTTCATGCAAAATTTTATAGCGTTTGGACAATATTTAGTGTGTGCTCAAGCTGTCCGAAATTTTAATTAAGCATCCTGACTCTGTAGTTGCCTTTTATAATACATTACGGATTCACTCCCACTCAAATCCAGTATTCATTTAATATAAAAAAGTTGTGCAATTAGTATTTATTAATATATTGCTAACAACAAGCTTGGTTGCTATTAAAATTTTACTTAATTTTGTGAACTAGATGTATAAAATTAATAATCTTTATATATATAGTGGGTATGACCGATACCCTGGAACATCATCCCAGTGCAGTTCCGCAGCGATGGGACTCAAAATAATGTGATTTGAGCTGGGCACGACTTTGCAGATAATCAAATTTAGCTTATTAGATCCCCATATCGTTTGCAAAGCCCTATCTTTTTTTTTTTTTCATTCAATTAATACAAGATTTTTAAACAAAAAAATACTTTTATTAAAATTAAAGGTGATGAGAAATTCAACTGAAAAGTTAGCACAACACAACCCTTATTTAAAGATTGCAAGAAGAGTCTGATATGCCTTTGAGTATGGTATCCTTCTTGGAATCGGGGTACTTCTTCCGATGCTCTTGGACAATTTGAACGACAAACTGGGTCTGTTCTTCATTCTTGCTGAGGAGTCTATTATATTCCTGCATCAATGCAACTCCCCTTTCAGCAGTGTCATTCACTACTCGAAGATCTTTGACCACTGCTTCTGCCAGTAGGTACTCGGGGTTTTCGATCCACATCTCTGGATTATCACGGAAGAATTCGACTTCAAGCCCTAGAAGAGTGAACAAAACCTTCGTTCTAGCAGACACGAAGTCGCTGAGTTTCTTACCTTGGATGTCACTCTTATTCAGATGAATTCGTTTTGGTGTGTCATGTTGTCCTTCCCGTTGTAAATTCTTAACCGTAGCTCTTTTTTCTTGCAAATCCAAGTCTCTGTCAAAGAAGGCAAGGCCCACCAGATCTTCAAAAGACTACATCACGGTCACTAGTTTTAGTGCGATCCAACGACGAAAGAACTTCTGGATGAAGAACATTCTTGCGGCCTCTTTTTGGATGAGGTGATGACACTATGACTCCAACAGCTCCTTCATTCCCTGAATCCATGGTGTTCTCACCTGTGGAAGATGAAGAAGATTCCAGGACGATTTTTCTGTTAAGTACGAGATTCTCTATTTCATATCTCTTCTTAAATTCATCATTCCGAATTCGCTTCTTCGTAGCTGCTTCCTCCTTTTTAGCCAAAGTCATATCAATTCCAGCAATGGAGCTTCTTCTGCCTTTCTCTCTTTGTGCCAAAAGGAACGCTTTAGCCTCCTCATTCGTCATCAACACCATAGCATTTTGGTGAGCAACGTCGAAAAGGTCATCAAAGCAGGATTTCAGCTCTTCTTCTTTCTTCCTTTGTGTATCCGTCTTCCGGGACTGATTTTTTTTCAAAAGATCCCGCTTCTTCATCAGACTCTCCAACTGTTTCACTGCATGTTGAACTGGCCGCAGTGGAATCCTCGCCGCCTTCCAAAAAGTCTCCACTTCCGCTATCGTCAACTGAGCAGCCTTGTGCTTATTCTCAATCGACTGAAGCAAATATAGATAGTATCTCATAACATCCCCATTACTTGGCAATTTTGCACCTGATAAACAATTTTGAGTATGTTCAAGCAAATAAAACGTATGTTTTTACCGCGTTCCACTAGCCATCATAAAAAACTCTATATACTTACATAAAAAGAAAGCGTAATGTCGTTTAGCATATAAGAACATAAGATCATCGCTATTATTTGTTTCAAATTAACCATATATAATATGGCAAGTCATATAATAAGCAAATTCTACCAATAACCCATCACGTCTATTTGATGATATATCAGAGAGTCGAGAGAGAAAGTTTGAAGTCCTTGAGCACACCCTATATATACTTATATCTCACTAAAATTTGGTGTGTGTTATTTTCTAGTGACATAGAATCCAACTGAAGGATGAGAGAAAAAAAAATCGTAACTTAAAATTTTAGCACCACTTAAGGGCCACCCTAATACTATAATATATATATATATATATATATATATATATAATATATATTATATTATATATATATATAATGCATTAATCATAATGTATAAATTAATTCCCATTTCCAAAAATCAACGAAATAATAAATTAGAACCAAAACAATACATTAAAATTTATTACTATTACATACGCGTATGTAATAGTAATAAATTTTAATGTATTGTTTCGGTTCTAATTTATTATTTCGTAGATATTTGGAAATGGGAATTAATTAATACCATGACAATGTTTTGTCACTAAAGTCGAAAGTAGTGTAAAAGCCGCTTGATCTTTATTACTGTTCCTCAAAATATTACGTTTTATGTTTCAGAGTATGTTTTTAATAATTTATTAATATTAATGTGAGGTTCTACGACTCGTTTTGTTGCCAATTACATTAATATTTTACGTCCTTTTAAACATTTCAATCCAGTTTTCGCTTCGTTCCTTCCACTTAATCCTTTCACTTGAAGACTGAACACATTTTAAATTAGTCACGTAACTAATTATAAGAATTCTTTAATTATTATAGTCAACATTCCACTATACTGTATATATTGTGTATATATAAGGAGGGATAGTGCGGGGGGGGGGGGGGGGTTGACCACAGGTTGATCCTGAGCCGTTGTTCGAAGACACCGCAAGATCAAGATATAATATAAATATATAAATAAATCCTTGTGGATTTGTATTATTCATTCATTTCACGTGTTTAATTGTGAAATTCATCATATATATATATATATATATATATATATATATATCACCCAAATTGTATGTTCGTGCATGGTTGGATAAACTCTCACAATGAAGGTTATCCATGCAAGTAACTTACATTTATGGGTTTATCGCCAATGTCACAACATTGAATTCCACACACTTTGAGGTCGTAATTTAATGAGTGCGTGTTGTCTCTTCTCTTCATCCGCAAAAATTAAGTTTTAATGTGCAGGGAAATCACGAAGTCTCCATAAATAATAAATTCTTCCTCGACAACTGCCATTTTTAACTTCATTTTTGTTTTTGCCCGACAATAAATTCTGAAAAACATGACACCTTAAATTTCATAACGCTGGACTCGGTTTCCCCCAAGAAATTAATTGCTTGCAAAAAAATGTTACATTTCACGAATATTTGATGCGAAGTGTCTTTGGTTGCATTCTCAAACGTTTTGATTATTTAGTTGCTGGAATAAAAGTTTTGGATGCGTTTCAATATTTAATTGTAACTTTGCCGATTAAAGGATAAATTGCCCTTATTCGTCAAACAAATTCCTTGTTTTGCTCAATTCTACAGTATCATATTAATGCCACAAAACAATTAATCTAAGATTTGCGTCACCTTATTATAATAAATTGAGGTACGCTCTGAAAAAAAGTCCTATTAAAGTACTCTGAAATTTTAAACGAAAAGTTAACAAATTATCCTTCGAAAATATCGAAGGTCGTTGTCCTTTTTTCAAAATACACACTTTAAAAGGAAAGCGTCCTTTGATCGAGATGAGAATTCAATTGATTTTCTTTCAGCTTTAACAGTAATAATATTAACTGACAATGTATAGTTACTGTATTACACTCGGGAAACAAAAAAATCTATTATTTGGGAAAACTTTTGAACTCTATTACTCGAGTAGACGCCACTTACACGTTAAAAGAACTTGGAGAAATAAATGCTTTAGGAGAAGGGTCACTCTCGGGGAAAGTGTTTGTATCTAGCCATGCACTGAAAAAATGCTGTCATATGGCAAACTTTGACTATCGTTGTTAGAATTTTAATTAATATAGCACTAACTATATTTTAGTTACTTCTACTAAATATCAGCGATTTTTTTTTTAATAAAGCCGAAAATGTTAGTTGCATTATTTAGTTTTGTTAACTAAGTAGCTTTTTCAGTGTAAGGATGGCATCAAAGTTTTAAAACAATTATAAATTAAAATACAAAACATTAATTACGATATTACATTTAGTTCACAGAACTGCATTTTTGCTGCGTTTGTACTCTATAGTTTTTATAATATGTGGATACCTATTTCATTTTGTAAAGAACGTGAAAGACGTCCATAAAAGAAAAAAATCCTAGGCTATCACGGTGTGGCATGAATGGTGTAAGCGCAACTGATAGTTCAGTAATATAAGTGTTAAAAAACTGATTTTAATACTTTATGGTATCATGTCTTTTAAGTTTCTAAACAACAGCCACCTCATAATATTCAGAATTCTATACGTATATTCGTATTTTAAATGAAGGACAAAACTCTCAAAAGACATGCTTTGGAATTCTATTTTGAAATATTTGATAAAGTTTTAGAATGTCCGTCGATAGCACTTTAAAATTTAAGTGACAATGAAAGGGAAACTAAGAGTACACTGATAGCCCTTAATAGTATGTCGATAATTATATAATCAGAGGACAATTTTTAGAGCATACGCGTGCTTGTTCTTTGGGAAACCGCCGCTTCAGGATAAAAGCCCCAAATTTAATTATTACTTTTATTTTGGTTTCATGAAAACGTTTGGTAAACGGTTACATCCTCAGTGCGTAAACTACAGTAAGATAAAAATAGTTGGATCACCTGAAGATCACGGCCCCCAGCCTTCTTTAGTTAGCCTTATAAAGCTAACTAAAGAAGGCTGGGGGCCCTGATCTTCAGGTGATCCAAAAACTTCACAAAATCAAAATCTAAATATTTTTTAAATTATGGAAAATAATTTTGAAAAAATTTTACAGGAAAGGTATAACCAAAATTTTTGAGAAATAGTTAAAAACATAAGGTTAAATTTACAAATTTAAAAATTAAAAAAAATCTAATTTAAATCTTAGAAATTTATTTAGAAAATAATGACAGAGTTACATTATTAAATGTATTAAAGAACTAAAACTGTTAAGAGCATAAAATCATTTTAAATGTAGGAATAAAGATAATGAAAGCATATATATATATATATATATATATATCGTGTTCTGTGAAGAAATATTTGACTAATCCGCTTGCCTGACTTTGATTAAAATAACTAAAATTAATCAGTGACTTTCAATTAATCCACTTTTGACTTAACGGAACTGCGGGTTAAGGAAATATTACAGAACTCTTAAACGAAACTTATTTTCGGCGCACTCTGTGGTCACGTCTTGGCAATACATTGAGAAGGCCCAGACGATCCTGGAGTACTTATATTATACCCTCTTGCAATAAATCGAATTCACTTTAAATTTCCCAATAGGTATAATAATATAATATATATATATGTTACAGTCAAAGTGTGTAACCAGCCATTTCGCGTAATGGTTGAAACTTTCACTCATTTCGCGAAATGGCTGTTTCACTTGGTCATTTCGCGAAATGACTAAAATCTTCAGTCATTACGCGAAATGGCTGAAATCCCACCTTGGTCATTTTGTGAAATGGCTAAAATGACTTTTGTCATGAATTCATAGAAATAACAAACATCACAATAAAATTGGAAACCTTTATTGAACTACCTAAATCTGCTAAAACATACACACATCCACAGGTCTGTTCAAATAAGTGAGAAACACTCTTCAAATACACATTTGAACACATTTGACCATTTTAACACATTTGAATTTGAATTTTCAATATAGAGGTTTTCAAATACTAACCGGGCCTTCAATGTTATTCCGAGTCCGCCATTGAAGGCTTGGTTAGGTCAACTGTATGCCCTTCACAATTGGTTAGGTTAAATCGTGTTATTTTCGTTAAAACCAACGAAAATAACACAACTTAACCTAACCAATTGTCAAGGTTGACCTAACCGGGCATGCAGTTGATCTAACCGGGCAAATGATCTTATACGAAATGACCAAGGTGGAATTTCAGCCATTTCGCGTAATGGCTGAAGATTTTAGTTATTTCGCGAAATGACCAAGTGAACCAGCCATTTCGCGAAATTACTAAAAGTTTCAGCCATTACGCGAAATGGCTGGTTACACACTTTCACTGTAACATATATATATATATTTTTTTTAATTTATTTATTTATTACTGTACGGCTCAAATTGCATGTACAATGCTACTTTTTCCACCCTCCTATGTGCTGACAGTCAATTAGAGAGAAAATTTCCTAAATATAGAGTGCCTGTATTTACACATTCAGGGTACTCAAAGAAGAGAACGGGAAAGAACAGATCAAATCCGAAATAGAAGTAATAACAAGAGCAATGAAGCATATGTTTCAGAGGAAATGAAAATAATAAAAACACAACTAACCCTTCTAACAAGAAAAGACAGAACTTCGCAGATACATGAACAACAGCACTACATACATCACCATTCTATTCAACACCACCCACGATAATACAACAACCACAGTGGTATCAAGGGCCGCAACCACAATACTCCCAATGCAGCGGCCCAACCAATAACACCAAACAGAAACCAACATCGACCAGGAAACGACCATTATCTAGGAAAACCAAACACGAAGATTAGAAACCCTGTAAATGTATTATATACAAATATACAAAGCCTCTATACTGACCATGCAGACTGCAAATTACAATACTTACAAAATTTAGCTATGGAAACCAGTATAGATATTATATGCCTGAAGGAATCACACTTGCATAAATGCGAAAAAGGCTGTGAAAACTGCATCGAGAATACTGAAATAGCAATGCTGAAGTACGACATATACAGCACAGATTGAGTTGCTAGACGAGGGGCAGGGGCTGTATCTAGTTGAAAAACACATACACGTGTGAGGTGAAGGTAAAGAAATGAAACAGCACAGTCAAAATTTTTATTTTAAAAGTAAAAGAACTGAACCTAACCATTATGAGTGTCTACAGACTACCAAACACCACAAAAAGTGAATTCCAATTCGCTACAAATAAAGTAGAAGACATGTTAAAATTACTTGAAACTCCAGCAATAAATATTTTAATTTGTGGGGATTTTAATTTCCCATTCATAATATGGAAGAAAAATTACAAAGTTATATATGTTGAGAAGTGTCATGGTAACATTACAAAAAATGATAGAATCCAAGCAATAATCCTATTAGATGTTATAGAACATTATACCCTTACCCAGGAAATCTGTGATTTTAGATGTTATAGAACATGATGCCCTTACCCAGGAAATCTGTGAAGCCACTAGAAAAGAGAACGTTTTGGATTTAATTTTGACAAATAACAATGAGATAATAATAAATAAAAAGGTAAAGCAGACAAATTTCTCTTACCATAACCAAATCGATATGCAATTGAAGTTAGCACTCAGAGGTCCGAAAACGCATCCCAGAGAGTCAGAAGGAATATTTAAAGGTTTAATATAAATTCAAAGAAAGTAAATTGGGAATTGCTACTTCACGAGAAGACTCCAGAAGAAATACTATGTATAATAGAAACTGGAATTAAACCTATATTACTAAAACATGTTGTAGAGAGGCAAAAAAGGAAACGTAGCAAGCTCAAGAGAAAAATCAGGACACAATTTAGACAACGGAAACAAACCATAAAACATCTCCACAGATGCAGAACTGATGCAAGGCGACTCAAACTAGAGAGGAAACTATGCGAAACAGAAATGCACCTAAAACATACACACATACATACATACATACATGCATACATACAAACAAACGTACATACATTCATACATAAGACAAACGAGGAGGAAAACAAGGTAGCAGAAAACAAAAAATAACCTAAAATACTTCAACTCATTTGCGAAAAGAAAAATGCAGTGTAAGAGAGTATTGGTTCGTTGATAGACGGGAAGGCCAAATAAGCAAATGACCCAGAAAAACTGACCGAACTGCTAAAGGAACAATTTGACTCTATGTTTAGCAATCCAAAGTCCGAGAAGAAAGTAAAAAACCCAGATGAATTTTTCAACATTGATATAAATCAGCCAAGAACAAATTCCGGCACAAACCTATTAATAGACTAAGAGTTCTCGGAAGGAGATGTAATCAAGGCTCTATCACAGATGCGAGAAAATTCGGCACCAGGGCCAGACACATGGAGTACCACGTTTTTGAAAAAATGTAAAGAGAGTATTGCCAAGCTGCTATATTTACTATTGAGGAAATCACTCAATACAGGACAAATTCCACTTCCATTAAAGAACGCGAACATTATCCCCTTATTTAAATGTAGTAACAGAACAATGTCCAATAATTATCGGCCAGTAGCTCTCACTTCCCACTTCATAAAATGCTTTGAACGTATAATTAGAGACAAAACTACTTACTACCTACAAGAAAAGAACTTATACAACCCAAATCAACATGGCGTCAGGGCTGAAAGACCACGCCTATCACAGATATTAGACCAGCAGGAGAAAATATTGAAAACAATGTGTCGAAGGCAAAATATAGATATAATATAGACTGACTTTGCTAAAGCCTTCGATAAATGTGACCATGTAATTATAGGAAACAAACTTAAGAATACAGGAATTACTGGAAAGCTAGAAAGCTGGATATTTAATTTTCTGACTCAAAGAACAGAAAGAGTGGTAGTAAATGGAATTAACTCGAAAGTCTCAGAAGTCGTGAGCTCTGTTCCACAAGGTACAGTATTAGCTCCCTTGCTGTTCATAATATTGACTGCAGATATTGATGTAGATATTAATGACAGTATTGTATCATGTTTCGCAGATGACACAAAGATATGCAAGGAAATATTAAACGAAGGTGACATAGAAAAATTACAAAACGACATTGAAACATTATTCAAATGGGCAGAAAACAACAATATGTAGTTTAACGAAGGAAAATTCCTACTTCTAAGATATGGTAATAACAAGGTACTACAGAATAAAGGGTACAAAACTCTGGAAGCCATACAGATAACACCAAATCCACAAGTCAAGGATTTTGAAGTAATAATGTCATCGGATGCAGAATTCAGAGAGCACTATAACATTAAAATTACAACAACTAGAAAAATAATGGGAATCATCTGGAGGAGCTTCCGCAGCAGAAAAGCAAACATCATTCTCAAATTATGGAAGAGTCTAGTCCTACCAATAATTGAGTATTGCTCAGTACTCACAAGCCCATACAGAAAACGAGACATTGAGAACATTGAAGCCATACAAAGTACTTTTATGTCAGAGATAGAGGAAACGAAAGGTGAAGATTACTGGTCTCGACTACAATCCCTGGAACTCTACTCTCTGAAAAGAAGACGCAAGCGGTACATATGGAAAATACTCGAGGGTTTTGTCTTTAATACAAACTGGAATGAGAGAAGAGGCAGATTTTGTGCTGTCCAAGCTGCGGTGGGACATGGGGCCACGAAATCGAGGAAGGAAAATATCCTCAGAATACGAGGCCCAAAGCTTTTTAATGCTCTGCCAAAAGAAGTGAGGAACCTCCAGCACACCGACCTGAATAACTTTAAGAACCAGCTGGACAGATTCCTGTGCAAAGTCTCTGACCAGCCATGCGTAGCTGGCTACGAGTGCAGGAGAAGATCGGAAAGCAATTCCCTCCTTCACCAAATCCCGCAAATGAGGCAGAATGTTAAAGAGGGGTCGACCGCAGGTCGATCCTGAATCGTCGTTCAAACCCTCATTTTAAAGTATCATATAGTAAAGTGTATATATATTCTTTTTGTCATATTTTGTATGCCCGATTTGTTTAATTTTTTTTCAGAGAATGTTTCCACATCTTAACTAGATTGTTATTTGTCATAACTTAACATAGTGTAACTTTGATAGTTAAGGTAGAACTAATTCGTTTTAGCCTTATATAAACATACTTAAATCAACTCAAATATGGTTTCGAAATATAAATATTTGTATCTCTGTGATGAACTTTCCGCTTTCTGCTGTGTTGTTAAGTTAATAGAATTAAAATGCAAATGCGATACATATGCATAGATGCGCTCCGGAACTCATCTTCTTCCTTTAGTTTCATTTCCATGAAGAGAACGAAGTAAACTACGCATCGGTGTGCGTGAGTTAACTTATTTTTCACGCTCAACATTAAATTCTTACGCTACTCCACGAAGCTTCTTTAAAATTCCTTTGCCCACTCTAAATTCCTGAACAGAACCTCCAAGACTCAAACCTTTACTATTTAACTTGTCAGCGCGACAAATGGTATAATTTAGTATGTTTATTTCTGCCATTTTAGCATATGCAAAATTCCTACGTTTTTCTTCTTTTCTCATACATCCGTTTGTATAACGTATTCTGTTTTAGATCGAATGTTATGTACCTTACATTGTTTACAATTACGGTAAAGAGATGTTTTATTTGTTTCATTGTTATAAAAGAGGTAGTTAATTACACGGAAACTTTTTTCACAACTTGCGAGACACGTCTAAATGCATGATAAAATGGAGTGCATAAACTTAACTTTCTCTCGTGAATATATTTGCTACTCTTGCGAGGCTTTATACTTAATTTCAGAGCCACTTCATGTACATAAACCATGAAAGAACTATTTTTATATATATATATATATATATATATATATTTAGTGGTGGACCGGATGTCAGTTTTTCAACATCTGCGGATGCGGATGAGGATTTTTTAATTTCAATATCTGCGGATGCGATGCGGATATTTAGTTAATCTATCAATATAATATAGAATTATGAATATATGACATAATTTTTTCAAATTTCGTGATATTACTCTTATGGCAGGCAATGCATAAGAATTAAAATGAATATTAATGTTTTCATTATGACAAAAATAATAACTTTCTCAAGAGTTTCAGCTACAGAAAATTCAATGAAACAAGTTTCATTCAATTTTCTGTGTTACTAGCTATTTATATTTTGAGGTTTATATATTTGTTTGTTCATTAATAATTAATACTTTGCATGAAATGTGCATGACTGAGCCTTATAAGCTACTTTATAAGCTAATTTAATTGTAAATTGCATAATTTACTAGAGGGAATATCCGCATAACATCCGCAGTCAGAAGTGCGGATGCGGATGTTTAAAATGATGCGGATGCGGATATCCGGTCAACCACTAAATTATATACATATAAGTGTGTGTTTGTGTGTTTATTACACGAAAAAGTGTATATAAATTCTTCTTGAGATTCTACAGTATAAGAAACTGCAAAACAACTTTTTCCCTCTAAAATAAGAGAGCAAATCTTATCTGACTTCCCTTCAGCCATATTGTGTTTTTGCTTCGCTGTTTATTGAATTCTGAAATTCAATTCAATATGAGGCAACAAAAACGGGAAATTTTTTTTGGCTTCTGGTCTGATTTCATAAATATATGCATGAAAGAATGAATACTTTATTTTTAAATACAAATTTTAACATTTTACAGGCTTCAGGGTAAATATTCCATACGTGTACATACGTATGTGTGCGTGACTGTATTTTCGTCTCTCTCTCTCTCTCTCTCTCTCTCTCTCTCTCTCTCTTCTCTCTATATATATATATATATGTGTGTGTGTGTGTATATATATGTGTGTGTGGGGGGGGGGGTAAGTACTTTTAATATTTTTGTATTTATAAACTATAAATTCACTTTGATTTATAATTGATGTTTTCTTCTTAGAGAACATTTGTGTAGGAAAATCTGTTACTTCGCTCCAGTCTTTCTCACGTCACTGTTGGAAGTGAGTTGAACAGTAAATGCAGTCGGAATTATAAATCAAGCATTCTTATATTCCGTTCTTAACATTATTTTACAGCGAAGCCGAAAACAAAAAAGTTATTTCAACTTCGATATTTTACATTTTACGCAGACTTTGTTGTAAGTTTTCCAAAACTGTCAAATTTTGTCATCTCATTTTTAAAACATTCAACAGAGTTAGAAGGTTAATTTTCTTAAAACAAAAGAGGTTATTAAAGTCGATCACGACATTGAACCTTACTGATTAATTAAAGTACGAACAAATTGCCTAATCAATGTTTATCACCCGCTAAAAAATCGTTATCGAAAGTTCAAAATGTTTTACCCGAAACACATTCTTCTTTTAATTAAAATAAAACCCAAATGGCCCTTTCACCCCAAAGCTAAAACTAACAAATCCTAATACTACTAGACAAAAAACATGTTTACATAAAGCACTTTCCTTCCCGCTTCATCTCTTCATCGTCATTACATGCTTTTCATACAAGATTTGTTGACTTTTTCTTCACTAACTTCATGGAACGCGGCTCTGCCATTCTATTTGACTTTAAACTCGCCGTTCCTCGCGAGAAGTTAGAAATTAATTTGGGATAATAATTTAGAACCAAGATAACATTTTCGCATTGTAATATAGCAAACCCCGCTGTTCTTAGAATTACGCGGTCCACCATTAAAGCTATTTAGAATATGGACTCCGTATTATATTTTATAATTATTGTGCATTTCTGAGGAATTATATACTAATGATGTGAAACATATTGGATATATATATTCAGTGGCGGCTCGTGGTGAGGGAGAGTAGGGAGGCACAAAGGGAGGCCCAAAATTGTCTATAATATATGCTATATAAATAAAATAAATTACAAAGTGTTAGATGCACTACTTTCTGCATGTTACGATCGTATAGAATTAATACTATGAAATAAAATCCTCTTTCATAGTTTTTAGTGATAAAAACAGAGGAGGCCCGGTCTCCCATGCCTCCTCTGAAGAGCCGCCACTGATATATATAGATATATATATATATATATATATATATTAGTGGTGGATGGGATTTCAGTTTTTCAACATCTGCGGATGCGGATGCGGATCTTTAATTTCAATATCCGCGGATGCTGATATTTAGTTAATCTATCAATATAATATAGAATTATGAATATATGACATAATTTTTCAAATTTCGTGATATTACTATTATAGCAGGCAATGCATAAGAATTAAAATTAATATTAATGTTTTCATTATGATAAAAATAATAACTTTCTCAAGAGTTTCAGCCACAGAAAATTCAATGAAACAAGTTTCATTCAATTTTCTGTGTTACCAGCTATTTATATTTTGAGCTTTATATACATTAATAATAATTAATACTTTACATGAAATGTGCATGACTGGGCCTTATAAGCTACTTTATAAGCTAATTTAATTGTAAATTGCATAATTTATTAGAGGTAATATCTGCATAACATCCGCAGTCAGAAGTGCGGATGCGGATGTTAAAAATGATGCGGATCCGGATATCCGGTCCACCACTAATATATATATATATATATATACATATATATTTTTTTTTAACTGCCAACAACACACAGTATAATTAATGTAAAGAACGACGCTTGTGTAGAAGAACGTTCCGCACAAGATGAGGAGGGAGAACGAACAAATGAAAAATGAGGTAACCACCCGGGAATCGAACCCGGGATCTTCCGATTGCCGGTCAAATATGCTATCCACTACACCATGGGCCTCGATTAATCAGAAGTCGTAATTCTCCTACATACGAGCAGAAACCAATGCCCTGGGGGGGGGGCACCTTCGCATGCCGTACATATATATATACACATTTTAACTGCAAACAACACACAGTATAATTAATGTAAAGAACAACGCTTGTGTAGAAGAACGTTCCGCACAAGATGAGGAGGGAGAACAAACAAATGAAAAATGAGGTAACCACCGGGGAGAATTACGACTTCTTATTAATCGAGGCCCATGGTGTAGTGGATAGCATATCTGACCGGCAATCGGAAGATCCCGGGTTCGATTCCTGGGTGGTTACCTCATTTTTCATTTGTTCGTTCTCCCTCCTCATCTTGTGCGGAACGTTCTTCTACACAAGCGTCGTTCTTTACATATATATGATGAAAATAACTACAAAGGAAAAAGAAAACACGAAATAGTGATCAAGTGCTTTCGTCTAATGACATCCTCAGGAACACTGAAATTAATAACAAGATTGAGACTATATACAGATCGCAAAGAAAAAAATAATAATATGATTGGTGCCGAAAAATGCTGGAGGAGGAGTATACAATTCACGTGGAAAAGCTACCAGAGTTTTAGCGCCTTACCTTTCTTGTCTAAATTTGTTCTGAATGAATTCAAAACAACAGGATCAACCGAAAAAAGGCCCTGGATAAGGTTGAAAATGTTTGTAAGTTGAATAATGGCAAACTCAAGAATATTTCTATTAACACTGTTGCTTGAGTGAAACAAAACTGAAGCATTATTCCAATCAATACAATGGGACAACTCTGATAAATGGACAAAAAGGGCAGCGGACGACTGTTTCATTCTAACAGAATATTGATGTTGTTTTACACGCGTGTTTAAACCTTTTCCTCTCTGTCTAATGTAAAAGATGTCACATTGTTTACAACCAATTTTATAGATAATGCCTGAATTATTAGTAGGGCTATTCTTTATTATGACACTTTTCACAATATTGTCATATGAAAATACTACATTAATGTTCAAAAGTTTAAGTACATTAGCAATGTCTAAAAAACCTTGGAAAATGGAAGTACTGAAATATTCTTCGACAAAGTGCGAGGGTTATTATTCACACGACAGAAAGTTCGTTTTCCCTTGTTAAGACAATCTTTCAAACAAGTAAGTGGGTAACACAAATCACTTCCAATACTGTTGATTTTTTCTAACTCGGCATCCATGCACTACGGAGTGACTGACATTGAAGACGTTAAAATTCTGGTAGCTTTTTCACGTGAATTATATGCTACTCCTACCAGGGTTGTGGAGTCGGTCCAAAATTTTCCGACTCCGACTCCGACTCCGACTCCACACATTGTAAAAATTCGACTCCGACTCCGACTCCACACATTGTAAAAAATCTAAAAATCCGACTCCGACTCCTCTAGTGTTTCACTCTATAATTATCATAATAATAAGACATTTCATCACCACCACACTAAGTGTGAAATTTTATATTTTATATTTTATATTTAAATAAATATTAATTGTATATTCTGAAAATGTAAAAAAAAAATATTAAAAAAACTTAATCTAGGGGCTATCAATGAATAAGGTTTATTGACCAAAAAAACTAAATAACCTAAATGTTAGTATTTAGGATTTAGAAATTAAGGGTGACACAGGACACAGAAATTGGAGTCGGAGTCGGAAGTTTTTTACCGACTCCGACTCCGACTCCGACTCCGCCCTGAAACGTGCGACTCCACGACTCCGACTCCGACTCCACAACCCTGACTCCTACACTTTTTTTCTGCCCCAATCATATCATTATTATTAATAATTTTTATTTGTGATCTATATATAGTCTCAATCTTGTTATTAATTGTAGTGTTCCTGAGGATGTCATTAGACGAAAGAGCTTCCTTTGTGGTTATTTTCATCATAATTATTATTCACGTGTTACTTTCGTGAAATAATTTATATATATATATATATATATATATATATATATAATATATATATATATGAAAAAGACTTGTTCCTACGAAAAGACCTCTAAGGATGAACAAAATGATGAACACATGAATCAACATGATTTAATAGCTAGACGTTTCGGAATAAGAATTTCATTATCAGTAGCTAAAATTACCACATAAAATTAATTAGTAAAACAAAGCACATCCAAAGCACAGTAACACAAACATAAGGTAAAATTTGCACAATATAAAATATTAAAGTAAAATGCAATAAAATTGGTTTAATTAACGAGAGTATAACTATAAAGTACTAAAATAAGTTTAAAGTGTACCTTGTCATGTTTAATTTTTACGAAGAATTATATTCATTAAGTGATGGTTGAATCCTATAAATGCACAAGGACTCTAAGATAATCATTTCTGATTCATTATGTGCCACTTTTACAACTGAAAATTTCTCTGCACTTAACATATGATCATTAGATTCACAATGTTCACGAAAGGCAGAGTACAGTAGATGAGTTTATTTAATGGTAACAAGATACGACAGCTGACACCCAGTTCAAAATACAGACTGAGGAACAATTCACCACATTAAACAGCACACCCATCATGAACATCAATACAACACTCAGGACATTTAATCAGATCATCAATAATGCGAACAAATACATACCCGAGGGCAACATTAAGAAATACAACCCAAATTACACTAGAGAAGTAGCCCACCTCATAGGGCAACGTAACAACCTCAAACATAACACACAAACACCACACACAGAAACCATAAAACAGCAGATACAACAGCTCAACACAGAAATAAACAATAACTCAAAGAAAAACAAACAGAAACATTTAGGGAATTCATAACAACACTAAACCACTCCACAGATACATTCAGGCTATACAAGACTATAAACAGCATTACCCACTCTAACAGCAGCATTCACACCTCACACGCGGCTATCTGTCGCAGCCAAAATAATATCCCAACATATACACAACATCCTAACATTCTAGTTAATCACTACGCAAAGATAAGTCACTTAAACAGAGACAACAACCAGAAACACGCAGACAGACAAACAGCCAGGCATAAGAAAACCTACAGACTCGACACGACCATTACACCCTTCTATACAGACCAGACCACCAAGATCATCAAAAACATTAAGAATTCGAAAGTTACTGGACCAGACAACATATCTAACATACACCTTAAACACTTGGGCCCAAGGGGAATACTAGCTCTCACAAATATCAGCACATATTTATACCAACACTGTACTACTCCTGACATATGGAAACAAGGTAAAATTATTACACTACTCAAACCAAACAAAAATCCAACAAAATCAGCTTCCTATAGACCCATTACTTTACTATGCACACCTTCCAAAGTAACAGAAAGACTAATCTTACAAATCACCAACCCACACATACCACTATCGTCTACTCAACATGGATTCAGACCTCACCACTCAACCATGACATTACTCACTAACATCAAAGCAGCACATCATGGATGGCATCAACTCCAGACGATCAGCTCAACGTACACTATTAGCAACAATAGACATTAGTAAAGCATTTGATGCTATCCCACGCTTCCCTCTCATAAACAAAATACTCAACACAAACATGCACAATAACACTAAAAGATGGCTGAGCAACTATCTTTCAGGAAGATACTCACATGTCACATTTAATGGCAAGTCATCCAAAAACAAGCTTTTTCCGAACGGGGTCCCTCAAGGCTCTGTTCTCTCACCAACACTGTTCAACTTATACATGCATGACATTCCAACACCTATGGATAACAAGCTTACCTTATCATCATATGCAGATGACATCACTCTAACATCCACCCACAACAACATCGACACCGCTACAAATAACCTACAAACATACATAAAGAGTATACAAGACTGGCTCACACACAATAGACTCAAAGTAGCGTCCACAAAATCAACCATCACCTTGCTTACAAGCAATACAAAAGAACACCAGATAACTCCACAGCTTATACTAAACAACACCAACATTCCACACACTCACAGGACCAAAATACTTGGGGTCACATACAACACATCATTATCGTTTGCAAACCACATTCAGGACATTTAAAACAAATGTACGTCAAGACTTAACACGCTTAGGGTACTAACAGGCGCAAACTTTGGACACCAGCAGGAAACAAAATCACTCATATACAAACAATATATTCGCTCAGTTATGGACTATGCTAGCCCATGCTGGGCACCCATTATCTCAAACACACACATAAACACCTTATAAACAATACAAAACAACACACTTCGTATCATTACAGGATGCACTCAAACAACACCAATAGAACACCTGCACACAGAAACAAAAATACTGAAAGTTAGGGAACATTTAGACATGAGGGGAACACAATTCATGGCAGCAGCGACAACTCTCCCACAACACCCTTGCCACTACATGTACAATCATGCACCGACACCTCGCACCATTCAGGTAACACCAGAGAGACATTATAACCAAATACTCCATTCCATACCACGCCCCACATACATCACACAGTACAGAAAACACATACACACACACCTAACCCACAAAGCACTGACACGACTCGATTCGAATGCAGTCCTAGGTGCGAGGCCGCCACCCATTAACAGGCCAGAGATCAGCCTCAGCAGATCGGATCGAGTTAACGATTCCGATGTGGACATCACCCCAACTTACGGACATATAAACACAGACTAGACAACTCCATAGACGACACCTGCCACCTGTGTCAGGACACACCACAAACAATTGAACACATTATGACAGACTGTACCGCTCTAGCACAACAACGAACACAACACAACATCACTAGTGCGCTGAACCTGTGGTCCTCTCCGGAGAGGGCAATCGGTTACCTGCGTGCCGCCGGCTTGCTCGATCAGGGTGAACTGATCGGCTAAACAAGAACAACACTTGACACCCAGGGCCCACTGACCCTTAAAAAATGTTGACGAGAGGTACTGCCAACATGTGTGGCATTACAGCTGCAATTAAGGAAGTACACAAGGTCAAAGACCAACCCATCAAGTAATCGATCCTTGTACTCAAAAAATGAACCAATCTTGAAACTGTTAGTAAATGTAAATCTGAAATCATTTTGAGAATAAAAGCGAGTTAAAAGGAATTTCAATTAATTTTCCATTTTGTTTCACTAATATAAACCTAGAAAGTCATCACGAGGTACCTAATGACCCTGGCAACATTTGGAACCAAGAGATGCGGTTTATAAATATTATCCAAGTAAAGTTTAATATACTTAGGTACCACATTTTTAGGAAACGAATTCAAATGATAGAATACTATTACAAAGGACAATTCCAAATGTAAAGAGTCATACCCTATGTGTGCTCCATCAATAAGGGCTTTAATAACCTTACAACCTTACAAAGGTTCCGCGCGATGATTTCTCATTTCGCGAAGGTCAAGCTTGTCGCCCCTCCTCTCAATAACTTTGGTTTTAAATTTAAAAGGTGTGTCACTGAGAAAATGATTTCCTGATGTAGTTCCTAATTCTTTTACTAATTCCTAAAGAAGGAATTAGTAAAAGAATTATTAATTTTATGGACAGCGACATCAAGAAAAGAGTTCAGAGTTGAGATAATTTAAGAGTTGAGGTAATTTAAGAACGAGTCATTACGAAAGGGGTTTAAATAAAAGAAATGTGTCATCTACACACCTACGGTAAAATACCGGTTTGAAATCCGAGGGATATTGATCAAGCCAACGTTTCTCATGAAAATGCAAGAACAGATTAGCCAGTATACGACTCAGGAGGGAACCCATAGGAACACCATCAACCTGCTTATATAGGACATCATCAGAGTTAAAATCAGAGTCATTCACGGGTAAATTAAGCAAGGCGAAAATTGAGCAAATCATACCTCATGTGTGTATACCTTTACTTTGTAGGTGTTTTGTTTTATTAATTAAATTTTTATAATTTTACCTACTGATGATGGAAATCCTATTATAAAACGTTTAGCTATTAAATGATATCGGTTCATACGATTGTCATCTTGGTCATCCTTTTACATATATATATATATATATATATATATATATATATATATATATATATATATATATATATACACAGGGCGTCCCAAAAAAATGTATACACACTTTAAATACTTATAAAGGCAGTGTTTATTAAAATACATTTCATTTTCAAAATGTAATAGAATCTACAGACATTATTTAATTGTTTTGTCAACGCCTGTTTTCAAACTGACGTCCGTTCTGGTCCAGGCACTGCTGATAACGCGAAGCAATGGAATCGCAAACATCACGAAACATTTCGTTTGGTATTTGTGTGCATTCTCGTTCAATGGCTGCTCTCAATTCAGCGACTGTTGCAGGTTTTATAGCGTAGACTTTGTCTTTTAAGTATCCCCATAAAAAAAAGTCTAGTGGTGTGAGGTCTGGTGAACGCGGAGGGTATTCTACGAAACCCCTTCGTCCAATCCACATCCACATCGTGCCAAGTACCACTCGCAATACTCCACTCTTCGGTCCGGATCATCATCTTCATTAATAGCATGGACTAATCTTGGAATGTAACTTTTCCATTGACAGCGCTTCAAAATGCGTTGGACAGACGATTCTGAAATTCCTACCTCACGACTCGCTTGCCGCACAGATTTTCTTGGACTTTGGTGATACGTTTCCAGTACTCTTTCTTGCTTTGTGGGGCTTGTCGATGTCCGTGGTCTTCCGGAACGCTTCTTGTGGACATTCTGAACAGTTCCATCGGCTTCAAACTTATCTCTAATTCGAGTGATGGTAAGTCGCGTTGGTGGATCTGTTTGAAACTCCCTCCTAAACTGTCTTTGCACTTCAACTGCGTTTTCACACTTCCAGTAGCATTTTAGAATGAATTTCCTTTGTTCAAAGCTTAGTCTGACTGCCATTATTAATTCTAATGGGTTTAACTTGGAAAGAAAGAAACATCAATTGAGCTATCAGCTGTTAAAGTGTGTATACATTTTTTTGGGACGCCCTGTATATATGGGATAAATTTCACAACTAAATACATGAAATAAATGAATGATGCAAACCGATAAGGAAAAGGAAAAATGATTCCAAGCAAAACAAAGCATTACTGTGTCTTCATTAGATTTTTATGTAATTAATTAAAGTTTATAATCGGGAAAGAACTTTGTGTACACCCTATATATATATATATATATATATAATATATATATATATATATATATACACCTCGGTGTTATAGTGGTTAGCATCGCCGACCACGAATCCACCGGCCCCGCGTTTGAAACCCGGTGACGACAGGCGGTGCGCAGCAAACCCAGCTGTTTATCTTTCCACACAATAAAAATTGGTTGGTAGATAAATGGGTACCATGGGCAGCCTAGTGGTTAAGACGCTGGGCTGATCGAAGGTCGTGAGATCGAGTCCAAGGGAGGATTTGTAATTTCTGACCACCTGTGGGACATGGTTCGGATTCTACATTAAATTGTCGGGCTAAGGTGGAGACAAACTTGACCTTCGTCAGAATGAAAAATCGGGCGGAAGCAAAACTAAGGTTATATATATATATATATATATATATATATATATATATATTATATACACACTTTATTTATATACATATACTTTATTTATGTATGCAAGGGATAATAACGATGATGATCACGCCTAAACGGCTAAGGTAATCTGCATGAAATTTACGATACGCATTAAAGGAGAGGCAGTCATCCTTTAGGTTGTGATTTGGGGGGCCTTTGCTGCCAAGGCACAGTGAGCATTCTACTTTGTATATAAACAAAAAATTTCATAGTGAGTAAGCGATTTTGTGTTCATTTCTTCCATATTATTAAAACTAATAACACGTTAATGAATAAGGACGGAAACCATTAACCTCTTTAACCTCGTTGCAGTTCCGTGTGTTGGTCTCTCTTCACACGAAGGACAAGCTGGTGGCTCTGCCTCTAGGCCTAGCTTGGTGGAGGAGCGAGTTGTTTTCTTGCGCTCTCCACCGTACATCCGGCTCATCTGATACAGTCCTGAGCCAGGCATTTAGTCTTCTTTTGAAGACTTTAACTTTGGCTCCTGTAACGTTCCTTAACGTTTCTGTAACGTTCCTTTAAGCTGGTTGAAAAGTCTTGGCCCCCTGACAACCAAGCTATTTTCCTTCAGTGTTGAGGTCCCTTGTCGGGACTTTAATTTGGATGGTAATTGGGTTTAGTTTGAGGTTTGGTATCAGTTTTTCGATCATTTTCCATATGTAGATCATGGTGTACCTCTCTCTTCTTTCCAGGGAGTACAAATTTAGTTTACGTAGTCTTTCCCAGTAGTTGAGTTCTTTGCAGCCATCAATCTTGGCTGCGAAATGTCTCTGCGTTTCTTCTAGTTTATTAGTTTATTTCGGATTAAATGAACAAAACATTATGCATTTGAGCTCAAGCAAAAAATTCCCATTTCTATTTCTTCTCAACTGGTCACCTACTTGAGCAAAGGATAAGTAAAGTGAATGGATCAGAAACGGTGTAATGTACTGTATATTTGACTTCAAATTGAACCATCATTTATACTTATATAAATCTATGTAAATTGTAGTGCTTAGATTAAGTACAGTATAAACAAAAGATGGATATATATATATATATATATATATATATATATTAGTGATGTAGCGGATGTCATTTTTTTCACATCCGCGGATGCGGATGCGGATGAGGATGTTTGATTTCAGCATCCGCGGATGCGGATGCGGATGTCTACATTTTCGTTATTTTTTAGGATATATTCGAGATTTGTTGTATTTAACGTATATAATAAGTTATTATATAGAGAGAGCTGTAGCTATAATGTAGTATAATTGATTAATTGTACAATAATTGCTGTACTTTTCTCTGAACATATAAAATAATATCAAGCATCTAACTAATATAGAAATCAATTAGTGAATTCGTCTGCAAATAAATTCGTTATATTTTGTGGAGTTTCAGCCACAATTAGAAACCATAATTGTGTTACCAGGATGCGGGACGTGAACCCAACTCAAATGCACCCCACCGACCTCTTTCCCCAACCTCCTCCACCCTTATAGAAAGAGATCTTTAATTAGCTTGATAACTATTTATATTAAGTTTAAAGTTTTATTAGGCATATTTATAAATGAGTAATTAAAATAAAGTAAACTAAGATGTTCATCGTTTAATGTTCAAACTTAATTATAGGAAGGTTATGCTTAAGGAACATTAATTTTTCTGCCTTTTCTGCTGCCAGTCTGTTTCTCTTTTCATCATATATTAATCCAGCACTGCTAAATAATCTCTCGCTTGGTACGTTTGTTGGAGGACAGGCTAAATGTTTCCTTGCAAGTTTACTCAAGTATGGATAGATATTCTGCGTATTTTTCCACCAACTAATAGGATTGTCACATGCAGCCAGGCGTTTTTCTTGGTGATAGCTCTCGATCATTTTTACTACATCTTTTGACATCGCGTAGGTCTCGTCATTGCTGCTTGACTCAAGAAACTGAGAGACAGATTCTGTGATAGATTTGCTTGTTGAAGGTGTTGGTTCTGTCACTGAAACTTTTATTCTTTTGGTGGGTGGCGAAGCGACAGATTCAAGAGATTGAAGCTCTTCAACTGCTTTGCCAAGTGATGATTTAACTCGTTCTAATGTACTAGGTGAAAATAACTTAGCTTTGTAACGTGGATCTAAGTAGGTTGCAAGAGAGTAACTTCATACAAGAACAGCCTCTCGTCTTGTCGCTTGCATCACTTTTGCGCACAATGAACTAGTTCTATTAATATAGTAGAATTTGATAATTTCCGCTTATTAATGACGTTTTATCTCAACGGTCCACATCCGCACGACATCCGCAGTCCAAAGTGCGGATGCGGATGCGAGAAAATGTGCGGATGTTCCGCGGATGCGGATGTGACCTACATCACTAATATATATATATATATATATATATATATATATATATATATATATACTGTATGTCATATATAGTAGTTGAGCGAATAGATTTCCGATTCGAGGCTAGTTTGGTTGAATTCAGGTTTGAAATTCTTTCCTCAAATTGGTTCTCTGTGATTAGTCTTGCTGATGTTTTGGGGGTAATATTCTTCCCTTCTTCTGTATATATAGATTATATATAAATGAGCAGAATGAGCAGAATATATATATATATATATATATATATATATATATATATATAGATATAGATAGATATGAAGATTTTAGTTCCAAAACGCGATAAACGCCAGATCAGTAACTTTCGAGTTATCGTTACCAAATGGTGGTTGATATAATGCATTGTCACAAAAGGCATCGATTTTTTAAAGTTTTATTGGAAATGACTGACTCAGAAATATATCGGGTGACGTCACAGTAATTGTAATCGAATTTAATCTAATTTAATTTCCTTAAATTTTAAAATTCCAGATCTGATTATCTTCATATTAATGTATAACTAATTAATGTATCGAAAAAATTATTATAATTATAATTAACTAAATATATTTCATACGGTCTTTCATTCATTCTTGTATCAGTGTACTAAGTGTTGTCTGGAATCTATGAGAAGGAACCGTCGGTGCTGATCATTTAGCAAAGTTTACTGCATAATCGTAAAAGGAAATAAAAATAAGCTTTACATTCAACTATAAACGCACCATCATCTTACGACTCTAACGATAAATATCATTACACCATTTCTACTGTTTATCTTATACAGTTTGACTCAAACACTTGATTAATACATCTTTTGTCTTTTTTACACTTCTTTCGTTTTGAAGAGGGTGAAGCTATACTGTACACTCATAACCCTTGTTCTGAGATGAATTACAGTAAAAGAGGCAATTAAATTAAAAGCAGCTCACAGGAAATATAGTATATATACAGTATATATATATATATATAAACTAGGAGAAAGATCTTACATTTCGGGTCTCTATATTATGTGCATACACACACACACACACACACACACCACACACACACACACACACAACATATATATATATATATATATATGAGAAAACCAAAATAGTGAAGACTATAATCGCTTAATATCTTGCAGGTTTTCTATGGCTCTCATCAGTAGCTTGGACACGTCTTGGAAGAGATACATTGAGTTCTTGTGTCATGGAATGAAAAAAAGTTTGCCAACTTAGTTATAGTTTTCTTTAGAAATCCCACAAATGTTGAATAAGGTGTTCGTTTTTTTCAGTTGATAGTCAGGGAACTCTCAGATGTGCTCAGCAGGATTCGTGTCAGCTTTCCTTTGTACCCAGAAAAGAATTTGAAGTATCTTTGATCTTTCATTCAATTATAGTTGTAGAAATTGTGGTGCATCACATAATTCTGTTGTAGTTTATTACCATTTGATCGCAAAATACTCTATTGAAAAAAAGTACGAAAGTGAAACGCAAGAAGGAATAGAGAGTTAGAAAAAGCAGGAAATTCCCCCTCATGATTTTATCAGTTCAATCTTTTCAGCATTTCACGACAACCCACTCCCGTACCGTTACAGTGAAATCTTTGTTGAGTCTCACATTTGTTTTACGTTTTATGTTTGCTTTATTTTAGAAATGCAAAGACTGGTAAAAAAACCAGTCGTGGACAGACCATTCCGCAGACCAATCAATAGTTAAGAATCTTAACCGTCCTGCACTGTAATTTTTTCTCTCGCGTTTTCTTCTTTTCTTAATTTTTTCTTCTTCCCAACTATACTATGCGCCCATTTATTTACTAACTCTCAAGTTAAAGTGGTTTCGTTCTTCTATTGCACTCTCCTAACATTAAAGTCTTTCTCTTCAGTGTTTACATTCTCAAATGATTCGAACGTTTCGAGACAAATCGAACAGTTTAAATTTATATTACAGATGAAGCTCATTTTCAAATTATAAAAAAACTTTTAATATAAAAGGTAAGGGCATGCTTAAGACTAAATTTAAAATGCTTGAAAAATTTTATGGAGTATACTGAATAATGAAAAAATAACACACACACACACACACACACACACACACATACATATATATATATATATATACATATACAGTATATTTTTATAACACTTTACCAAACATTGTTATTAATTACTTATCAGAACGTAATTTTTTGGGGGATCATGTCAAGAATAGCGAACCCAACACCTGCAGGGTTCGCTATTCTTGACAAGGAAATTTTTGGGTTCGCTATTCTTGACATGGTAAAATTGGGTTCGCTATTCTTGAAATGGGAAGTCCTCAAGGACGTTTTCATAACTTCAGACGGTAGGTTTATGTTTCCCAATTTTAAGTAATTAGTTAAGGACGTATTAAATGCTTTTATATTAATCTTTTTTTATTTAACCAAACTAGCACGACTTAACCTAACCAATCGTCAATGCCGTACAGTATAAAGAATCCTCTTCTCTTAATATATGAAAATAAATAAATAAAAAAAAATTTATTGTTTTTTATTTATTTTTTTAGGTTAATTGTACGCCCTTGACGATTGGTTAGGTTAAGTCGTGATAGTTTGGTTAATTTTTGCTACCCGCGACCCGCGGATGGAAAGAAATAAAGTAAACAGGTTAATTAATTTCTGTAACGCAATTGCCACTCAATTTCCTTTTTAATAAATTAGTATACGGTTCATTTTCATTTCAGTAAATTGTTTTATTTATTCTTTCATCAATAAAGTGAAGATTACATATGTTTAACTTTTTCCTTTACATGATATATATATTGGGTTTGCTATTCTTGACATGGGAACTTTTGGGTTCGCTATTCTTGACAAGGGAATTTTTGGGTTAGCTATTCTTGACATGGTAAAATTGGGTTCGCTATTCTTGACATGATCCTTTTTTTGTTTCAGGAAATAAAATCTAAAACTAATTACAACCAATAGATTACCCCCACATTGTGTGTATTAAACACAAAAATACTCTCTTTAAATTATGAAAAGCTGATATTATTACTGAATAGACATACAAAAACTACTGTAACAGACTTAATGCAGTCATAAAAAATACAAAAGCAGATCATTATTGTTCAAAAAATTGATGAAAAAAAATCCAGTCCCAAAAGGTTATGGAACACTCTGAAAGAGTTAATTAACACAAAAAAGGTGTAAACAAAGCCCTTGTCCTCCTTTACACAAGCGGAAATTCTTACAGTGATTTAAAAAAAATAGCCAATTTATTAAACAATTTCTTTGCAAATATCGGTTCCGATATTGTAGCCTCGATTCTTCACTACCGACAATACATGCCACAACCCCCTCCAAACTCATTTTTCTTGGATCCTACCAAACGATATCTCTTTAGCAATAAAAACTTTGAAAAATAAAGGCTCTGACACCAATAGGATCGTAGTATATGCCTTAGCAATCTAAAGAAAGCCTGTATTTAAATCAGGTAACGAAACATTTCATCCATTTATCGCTCCATTTCCATATTGCCAATTTTATGTGGAACAATATTTGAAAAAATAGTTTACAATAAATTTACTAAATTCTTAAACAAATACATTTTTAACTAAAACAGAATTTGAATTTAGAAATGGGCATACAAAGGAAAATGTCATAAACATGTTATTAAAAAGTGTTTACCAGAACTTAACTAGCAAAAAACAGACTTCGTTTTCATCGATTTGTCGAAAACATTTGATACACTTTCGCATGAAATCGTTTTGAATAAACTTCACGTATACGGAATAAGAGGAAATATCCTTGATTGGTTCAAATTGTACCTGAGGATTCGTTATCAATAAGCCAGATTAAAAGATAACTTATCTGACGAGGTGATGCTAAATAGTGAGGTCCCAGAAGGATCTATTCTTGAGTTATTTCTATTTTTAATTCATGTCATCGATTTTAATCTTTCTCATTAAATTGTGTACAATATGCACATATTAAATTTTTATTAATATGCTTTCAAAGAGTGCGAGTATGCTCTTATGCAGAGCTTAGTTCTCACCATAATCTAATATAATTCTCATGTCTTATCATAAATGTTCATTTCATTCATAAACGTTCATACAAAAATTGACTCACAGCGCCCTCCCATGCAAGCTTTACAAATTACAAATTTTATTCATCAGTGTTAACTTGACTGGTAATTTCGGATTCGGGCCAGGATTTGTTACTGTTGTGGTTTTTACGGTTGTAATAACATACAGAGTATAGTAAACAAGAACAATATAATTTTTCATTAATTTTCCAGAGATAAAAAGTTGTGTAGAGTATGGTAATTGTAAATAGTAAACGTAAGTTGTAGATTGTTCTATATTCGTTTTAGTATGACAGCTCATGAATGAGATGAGGAGAATTGGTGATATATTAAACTATGCTTCTCAATCCTTATGGTAGGTGAGGTGGCAAGCACCTAATATTCATTTGGTTGGAAACCACGATAAATAATGGAAAATATGTTCAGATTTGTATCTTGTTATATATGCCTTTCAACCTTTCAGGTGTTTCGTGCGATGATTCGTCTTTGCTGGAAATCTGAAGCTACATTCAAAATGAAAGGGTTAATCTAAATGCTAGGTTCTGCAGCAAAATTCGAAGGAATACGTCTAGTAGCCTAAAGCGAGCATTTTCCTATTGCCTATATCTATGCAATAAATCAAATTTCTACGATAGATTGGAAACATTTATTAGAAGGGTTTTAATACATGTGCAACATATACCTTAAAATAAACAACTATTTATAAAGAAATACAGTACTCACACGGTTATCCGTGATTCACTCAACCATGAATTTGGTGAATGGTGATTTAATAATTGCGACCATGGTGAGCATGACACAGAGTTAACTGTATTTGGCACGGAATTTACATCCGCGGCTCGCCTCTCCATAGCCCACCACAATCAGTGTCTCATCGCACTTCATAGGGTACAGTATCTTCACTTCTTGTATTTCATGTAGGAAAGAGGGGCCCAGGACGAATGGCCACAGAAACGCCCAACCCCATAGAAGAAGAAGAGAGCCAAAATCAACGTTCAGGATTTTCAAGATTCCTGGACACTCTGCGTTTGAAAGATTGGAAGTCAAAGATAGGGGGAAAGATGGATTGAAGAAGATTGTTCCAGAGTTCACCGATTGTGTAAATGAAAGACTGAAAATACCAATTAACCCTTTCACTAGAGAGGTGGACAGAAAAAGAATGAGAATGTGTCGAAAGTCTGATACTGCGCGCTCTCTTTAAAGGAGGAGGCATGCAGTTAGAGAGTTCAGAAGAGAAGTGTCCGTTATAGTAGCGATAGTAAGGAGAGAGTGAGGCAACATTGCGGCGAACAGAGAGAGATTGAAAAAAGTCAGTAAGAGGAGGGGAACTGATGAAACGAAAAGTCCTTAAGTCCACCCGGTCAAGTAAAGCTGTGTAGGTTGAGCCACCCGACACATGAGAAGCGTACTTCATACAGCGGCGGACACCACTGTATAGGGACAGAAACTGAGTGGGGGTAAAGAAACTGTGGAGCTGGTACAACAAAACTAACCTCTTAGAAGCTGTTTTGGAAAGAGAGTATAAATATGATCTTTCCAGGAAAGATCACGAGAAAAGGAAACACCAAGAATGCTAAGAGAAAAGGAAGGATTGAGTTATTTATTGTTGAAGGTAAGGGGATAGTCATGTGGAAGACTGTGACGAGTAGACAAATAAAGGAACTGAGTTTTTGAGGCACTGAAAGCCACAAGGTTTTCTCTGCCCCAATCAAAGATAATAGGTCAGGTACATCATAGCTGTCCCATGCAAAGTAAGGAGAGACTCGCAAAAAACTTCACTTTTTTCTACGTGAAGGTCAAAATATGAAAATAAAAACCCACTCTAATAGACAGAGTTTATTTCCACAACAGTTTCGACGCCCACTGGCATCCTCCTCGGGTGGATACAGAAAAACGAATGAATCAAAACAAGAGGGAAAAAACAGTCCAGGGACCGACCGTTAAGAAATTCGCACCTAGGTTAGATCCCATTCTGCCGACACCGGAAGGGCATTTTCATTAAGTACATTCGCGCAAATTTAAAACTATCTTCCTGTTCTAAACATAGAGATTCTATTATTTTTTTATTTTTTTACATAATTATTACATTTATTATTAAATTTATTACATTTAATATTGCATAATTATTTATTACAGAAATTATAAATTTATTATTACATTGGTTATTACATTGTTGTTTATTATACAGAACTTATAAACCGAAAAACGAATGAAAAAGGCGATTAGGAAACAATCCAGAGACCATTGAGAAATTCGCACCTAGGTTAGATACCGTTCTCCCGACACCGGAAGGGCATTTTATTACAGGGTCTGCTTATAAGTACATTCCCACAAATTAAAACTATCTTCTTGTAATTCGTACATTCATTATTTTTCATATCATGATGAAGGGGTTAAAAGCTCTTATTTCTTCCATGTTTCTAAGAGCACTCAGGATTTGTAGCCCACATTTGCTGGACCCGGAAAGTTCAAAGATTTGGAACATTTTTAAGGATTTAAAATATCCCGAGTGGTTTATCAGAAAGGCGTATTTTAAAGCCAGAAAATCTTTTTATGCCCCTCGGAAACCTTCAGTTAACCAAAAACAATATGTGAGTTTGCCTTACATTGCCGGCTTAGAAAGAGTAAAACCGTTGACGAAAGATTTTAAGTTTGCTTTGGCGTTCAAATATTCGTCTACCGTGAAAAGTAAATTGGTTAGGAATAACGTTGCAAAAGAGGAACAAGCCTGTGTCTAGCGCATTCCCTGTAAAAGTTGTGATTTAGTATACGTGGGAGAAACTGGAAGAAATATTGAAACCCGTATTAAAGAACACAAATATGCCTTCAGAAGTTGTAATACTAATAATGCCATTTTTTATCACGCCAGCCAAAATAATCATGCTATAGATTGGGAATCAAGTAAGGTACTTTATAAATGTAATAATTATGTCAAAAGAAAAATAATAGAATCTGTGTGTATAGAAAAAGTAGATAATTTTAATTTGTGCGAAGATACTTATAAGTTAGACCCTTTAATGAGATTCTTGGTCAAAAAATCCCTTACGGAGTCGTGGGAACGTGTTCGAACCTAAGTGTGAATTTCTTAAAGGTCTCTGGATTGTTTCCTTACTCGCTTTTAGTAAATGTAATAATGGAAGTAATAAATGTGGGAATAAATATTAATGCAACAGATGTAATAATAAAGGTAATATTATAAATTTAATAATTAGGGTAAAGGTAATAATAATAAATGTTAAAAAATGTAAATGCAATAATAAAGGCAGTAATTATGTCAAAATATTAGAATCTGTATGTATAGAACAAAAAGATAGTTTTAATTTGTGGGAATGTACTTATAAGCGGACCCTGTAATAAAATGCCCTTCCGGTGTCGGGAGAACGGTATCTAACCTAGGTGCGAATTTCTCAATGGTCTCTGGATTGTTTCCTAATCGCCTTTTTCATTCGTTTTTCGGTTTATAAGTTCTGTATAATAAACAACAATGTAATAACCAATGTAATAATAAATTTATAATTTCTGTAATAAATAATTATGCAATATTAAATGTAATAAATTTAATAATAAATGTAATAATTATGTAAAAAAAAAATAAAAAAAATAATAGAATCTGTATGTTTAGAACAGGAAGATAGTTTTAAATTTGTGCGAATGTACTTAATGAAAATGCCCTTCCGGTGTCGGGAGAATGGGATCTAACCTAGGTGCGAATTTCTTAACGGTCGGTCCCTGGACTGTTTTTTCCCTCTTGTTTTGGTTCATTCGTTTTTCTGTATCCACTCGAGGAGGATGCCAGTGGGCGTCGAAACTGTTGTGGAAATATACTCTGTCTATTAGAGTGGGTTTTTATTTTCGAGGAGAGACTGTTGATAAGGACACTTTGTGAATGGGTGGAGAAGTGAAGAGTGGAATCATCGGCATAGGAGTGAATAGGACAGGAAGTGCGACATAATAGATCATTGATAAATAAAAGGAAAAGAGTGGGTGGCAGGAAAGAGCACTGATGAACACTACTATTAATAACGTTAGGAGTAAAAAAGTGGGTGGCAGAACAGAGCACTGATGAACACCACTATTGGTGGCCATCAACAACAGCAGTTACAGATCGGCAGAGAGGAAATTAGAGATGAAGGCACAGATAGAAGGATAGAAAACGAGGGAGAGCAGTTCCAAAATTAAGGTTTTGTGCCAGACTCTATCAAAAACTTTTGATATGTCTAGCGCAAAAGCAAAGGTTTTACCGAAATCCTGAAAAGAGGATGATCAAGAGTCAGAGAGATATGCAAGAATATCGCCATTTGAGTGGCTTTTCTGGAATCCATACTGACAATCTGAAAAAAGATTGTAAGAAGAAAAGTGTTTAAGAATCTTCCTATTAAGGAAATAGTAAAAACATTTAGAAAGGCAAGAAATCAAAGCAATTGGACGATAGTTGTAGGGTTGATAGTGGTCACCCTTCTTTGGAAGAGGCTAAATGAAAGCGAATTTCCAGCAGGAAGGAAAAGTATCAGATGAAAGACAAAGACGAAAGAATTTCCTAGGCATGGTGTCAGCACAGAAGCACAGTTCTTGAAAACAAGGGGAAGGACACCATCAGAGACCGTACGCCCTCTTAGAGTTGAGCCCAGACAGAGCAGAAAGAACATCTTTGGAAGAGATTCTAATTTCAGACATAAGAGTGTCAGAGGGAATAGAAGATGGAGGAACAGCACCGGAATCGTCCAGGGTTGAGTTGAAGGGGAAAGTTTGAGCGAAGAGTTCAGCTTTATCAGGAGAAGAGACGGCAACTGAGTCGTCGGAATGGAAAAGAGGAAGGCAAGAAGAAGTAAAGTTGTTGTAGAGGTTGGAGCACCGACAATTCAGCGCAGGACAATTCAGCGCCGACAATTCAGCGCCGACAATTCAGCGCAAAGACAATTCAGCGCAAGACAATTCAGCGCCGACAATTCAGCGCAAGTCAGTACAGTTAAAAGTTTAGCTAAAAATAATAAAAATAAATCGCAATAAATAAAAAAGAGAAAAATTTGTATATTTATATATATATGCTAAATTGGGTCTGTATCGAAGGAGTGACATTTCAAAGGAGTGACATAACAAAGGAGTGACATAAATACCGTAACGAAGGAGTGACATAACGAAGGAGTGACAAATCGGAGATAAAATTCAAAGGAGCATAATTATTAAAATTTTATTTAAAAAAACAAAATTTGTTAGAATTGTTAAAATTAAGATTTTATTTCAAAAACTAGAAACCTAACCTAACCTAACCTAACAGTTGCAAGCCTCTCTTCCCTCTGGATTTGTTCTTTCTTCTTCTTTGTTGGTATTTTCGCGCTGAATTGTCTTGCGCTGAATTGTCTTTGCGCTGAATTGTCTTGCGCTGAATTGTCGGCGCTGAATTGTCGGCGCTGAATTGTCCTGCGCTGAATTGTCGGGTCACGGTAGAGGTTCTTGGTTGGGTGCTAGAAAGAGCAAGAAGAACTAGAATTGGAGAGGTTTTCACATTTTTGTCGGATGAAGAAAGTTTTGGTTGAGTGGAAGAACAGATTTTGCAAGATTCCGGGCAGAAACAAAAGATAAGTGAGAGTCAGGAGTTGGATGGCGACGGTACCTTCTGTTGCGGATAGCATTAGAACAAGTAAAGTTAAACCAATGATTCTTTTTGCATTAGTAGTAGGAATAGAATGTGGAATGGACGCCCTCATGCCCGAGAGAATCACATCTGTCATGCGGTCAGCACACTAGGAAGGGCACCGGCCACGGAAGCAGTAATCATTCCAATGGAAATTAGAGAAGTACTGGTTAGGGCCTCCCATTCAGCGGCGCCAAAGTGCTAAAGGCGTCTCTTCTTGGGAGGATCCGAAGTCCGAATTGGAGCGATAGGAGAGGAAACAGATATAAGATTGAGGTAGGAGGAGCCCAATGGAGAAAAAAGTTTGTAAAAATAAGAAGGAAGAGTGGTGAGAAATAAATGCAAACTGTTGGATCTATTTCGAATGCGATTGGTGACACGCGTAGTGTGCTGTACAATCCGTTCTAGATCATTCAGGAAGACAAACTGTAAGCTAGTTCACCAAGGATGATATTGAAATGGAAAGAAAGCCAAAGGTGGTGCTGAACATTGAAGTCGAGGATGAGCAGTGGTGTTCAAGAGATTGAAAATTTGAGGAAAGGAAACGAGTGTTGCAGAAGTTTGTGAATACTGAATCAGGCAGAGCTCTGGAACATCTCAATGTCATTTTGTTGTTTTTTCGTTTCAAAAGCCAGAAGTGGGAACATTTATGATTCCCTTTCCAGCGGACTCCGAGGAGCTTGAGGTCGATGCCATGTTTTTTTTTAATTTTGAGAAGATTATGTAGTGTGTAAGATGCATATATGTGTAGTGAGCAGTCCAGCATGCCTAATGTCAGTCCCGGAATACTTCCTTATCGATTGGTGTCTACAATCTCCTCCTTTTGCGGTGATTATAAGCCAAGGTCGGGTTATCTGTGATCATGGACCGCTCTGAGTCACGAATAACTGGGTGAGTACTGTATAAGAAATTCTAATTCCTTGCAATAAATATAAAAAAAATATTATATATATATATATATATATATATATATATATATATATACACCTATACTTACTTTGTGTGGGTTCGAACAACGGTTCAGGATCGAACTACGGTCGACCCCTCTGCAGCATCCCGCCTCATTTGCGGGATTTGGTGAAGGAGGGAATATATATATATATATATATATATATATATATATATATATATATATGCCTGTGTCGGTAAGCCCTTTAATAAATGTATTTATTGTTTAGATTGTTTGCTGGAGGTCACCAAAATGAATGTCATTAAGGAAAAGAGTAGATAAAATGATAAAAATTACAGTTAAAAACGTCACAATTGGTGGAATTAGATGAACAATTAAATGCTTGATTTTCTGAGCTTATGTTAATTACATAGAAAGACAGTTGCTCAGTAGCTTATTAAATGAATTATAAGAATGCGCACGAAATGAATGACACGTAGGCCGCGGCGAACGTAGGCCGAGAATGAGGTTTATTAAATAGTCCGCAGTGAAGGAAAGCCAAAAGCGCATGAAATAATTGTGACATCTTCTGAGATGCCAGATTGATTGAGGAAGGCAGCTTGAATTCGATGCTTTGAAGCAAGGTGCGATGTAGTGTGATGTTATGAAATGCTGGTGTGACGCAATGGTCGCTGTAGTGAAATGAGGCATTGGCCTCATCGGGCTGAAACAGAAGAGAGAAACAAAAAAAGTCTTACACGAAGCATGAGAAGGAGAGCGAATCGAAGGCGAAACCTGTAGCATGCAGCTACATAACTATGAAAAACCGCGCCTGAGTACTCTAGTAGTAGAGAACTGGGCTGTTGACCTAAAAGTTTTGGATTCGAGTCCCAGCTTGAACCTTGAAATTTCATTAATTAAAGGTGCTTTTTTTGGTCTTCCTTGGTATTGTGGTGGTCTGCATTCCACGAGAAGCTGTATGTCTTTCCATATGACGAAGCTGTGATGGTGGAAGGTAAACTAGCCCAAGCATTTTTATAATATAGGGAGACAGACAGACACATAAACAGACAGGTAACTAGATCAATCCTTTTACCGCGCATACTACAGTCATTTTTTAACTACATGGAAACGGCTTCACATTTTGGCATTTTAATTCAAACGAATCATGATTCACCAATTTCAAATCGAAATGGGAAGTTTCGTTGAGATTAATTTTATCTCTGTAAACGATAAGGCAAGTTCATCTTTAACGTATCACCATGCAAATTAGGATATAAAATATATTCAGAGAGCTTTATCTTCTCGGATTAACAGACATTTATAAAACTATGAAGGCCACGTAAATAAAAGGCACAAATTAATCTATATTTATTCGTAATAAAATGTATGAATATGTAAATAATCTTATGTCATTTTGAAATGGCGCGATCAAATAAATTCAGCTCTTGCTCAATTTTATAAATACATCTGGAATTATTTTCAGGTAAAATTATTTATTGTAAAAACATTTTTATTAGTACGAGTGAAACATTTGCCAGATGTTGGATGCGCGTAATAATCAAATTGGAGGGAAATGAATGTTGTTATCTATATATACAGTATATATGTATGGTTCATCTTGTCTAGTATGAACCAGGAAGAATATGTGCATAATATGGTATAATAACTGTGTTAATGAGAGAACATCGTGTTTGCCTGTAGTTCATGCATCCAGACTTTATACACATCATATAACTACTCAATTATACTGTATATTATACTATCTACAGATCTACAGAAGCTAAGGCTAACAAAGACCCTAAGATCCACTCTATGGTTAGCCTTAGGATTATACTTTTTGTGGTGGCGCGCGAGGTAGGAGGCCAGTCATTGGTGGCGGGCAGCAGGGGCTGCACCACCTACCCACCGGCGAGGTATACTGAGTTAACCGGGAAGTAGGGTTATCTGTGATCGTGGACTGCCCCTCAGTCACGGATAACTGAATGAGTACTGTATTTTCTATAAGAAATTCTAATTTCTTAAAAAATATATATACACGGTGAACCAAAAGTAGGTGGACAGCAGGTTGAATACGGTTTGTGTTATATTATATTATAACTATGGTGTTCATTATAACTATGGTGTTTGTGTTATATTATATTAAATATTATAACTAAATTTATTTAAATTTTATTTTGTATTATAGTATACAAAAAAATTAAATATGTATTCTCAAAATAAACGTTATCATTTACTGTCCACCTACATTTGGTTCACCCTATATATCTATAATAATAAAATGACACGCGCGCGTGTGTGTGTGTGTGCGTGTGTGTGCGTGTGTGTGTGTTCTAGCCATAGGTCCAAAATGGAAGCAGTTACAACATGAAACTTCACACACATATTGATTAGGTCGCGAGGTTGTACACCTGGGTGTTAATAAAATAAATAATTAAAACTACTGAGCCCGAAGGCCCCAGCACCGCGATAAAACTACAGAAAAGAACGCAGACGTGAAAATCTTGAGCTTCACATCGTGTCAAGATTTGTGAATCTTAAGATTTTCATGACAACAGTTTTAATGACCAAACAAGCAGAGCCTTCGGCTCCCTGCACTACGGGCGGGGCTTGTACTTCGCAAACTCGCCTACGGCGAGGGCACATTCAGTTTCCCCCTTTGGGGGGAGGTCATTCTCCTTCCCCCAAAAAAATCCCTCACCCCCTTTATGCAACTTGGGGAGCTAACTCCCACCCATTGTTGCATAACCCCCCTCCCCCATTACCCTCATTACCCCCTCCCCTCTCCCCCATTGCCCCAACTCTTCCCATTGTCCCCACCCACCCCTTTGTTTTTTGGTTGAATTCATGTGAGTCAAACAGAAACAGGAAATGGATGGAAACAGGAAATGGAAGGAATTGTAGGTGTTTTTTTAATAGTTTAAGGCAAACTGAGCCCACAATTACTATTGGTCCAATTATTTGGTCAATAAAACTATAGAAAAGAAGGCAGTCATGAAAATTTTGAGCTTCACATTGCCGCCCGTAATAATCTATACTATAATAAGAGAGCTGTCCGTCCGTCTGTCTGTTTGTCTGTCTCTCCGTCCGTCACACTTTCAGAAATTGTGAGAAAAAATTGTGAGAAAAAAATCAGAAATTGTAAAAAAAATTCAGAAATTGTATTACGGGCGGCAATGTGAAGCTCAAGATTTTCATGACTGTGTTCTTTTCTGTAGTTTAGCAATGGGGGAAGGGTGAGGGTGGGGGGAAGGGTTGGGGTGGGCGGAAGGGTGGGGGTGGGGGTAATGGGGGATGGGTGTGGTAATGGGGAGGGGTGGGGGTAATTGGGGAGGGGGTTAGCCCCCAAGTTGTATGAATGGGGGTGAGGAGGTTTTGGGAGATACCAGATTCAGAAATGTTGACACAATGTGAAGCTCAAAATTTTCACGGCTGGGTTCTTTTTTTGTAGTTTAGCCTGTCTAACCGTCAGCGAAGTGACGGGAACTGTACTAGTAATCTATAATAATAAAAGGACGCGCGCGCGCGCGCGCGCGCGTGTGTGTGTGTGTGTGTGTGTAGTCCATAACTGAGGGAATATATTGTTTGTATATGAGTGATGTTGTTTCCTGCTGGTGTCCAGAGTTTGTGCCTGTTAGTACCCTAAGCGTGTTAAATCTTGACGTACATTTGTTTTTAATGTCCTGAATGTGGTTTGCAAAAGATAATGATATGTTGTATGTGACCCCAAGTATTTTGGTCCTGTGTGTGTGTGGAATGTTGGTGTTGCTTAGTGTAAGCTGTGGAGTTATCTGGTGTTCTTTTGTGTTGCTTGTTAGCAAGTGATGGTTGATTTTGTGGTCGCTACTTCGAATCTATTGTGTGTGAGCCAGTCTTGTATACTGTTTATGTATGTTTGTAGGTTATTTGTAGCTGTGTCGATGTTGTTGTGGGTGGATGTTAGAGTGATGTGATCTGCATATGATGATAAGGTAAGCTTGTTATCTATGGGTGTTGGAATGTCATACATGTATAAGTTGAATAGTGTTGGTGAGAGAACAGAGCCTTGAGGGACCCCGTTCGGAAAAAGCTTGTTTTTGCATGACTTGCCATTAAATGTGACATGTGAGTATATTCCTGAAAGATAGTTGCTCAGCCATCTTTTAGTATTATTGTGCATGTTTGTGTTGAGTATTTTGTTTATGAGAGTGAAGCGTGGGATAGCATCAAATGCTTTACTAATGTCTATTGTTGCTAATAGTGTGCATTGAGCTGGTCGTCTGGAGTTGATGTCATCCATGATGTGCTGCCTGAGGTTAGTGAGTAATGTCGTGGTTCAGTGGTGAGGTCTGAATCCATGTTGGGTAGGCGATAGTGGTATGTGTGGGTTGGAGATTTGTAAGATTAGTCTTTCTGTTACTTTGGAAGGTGTGCATAGTAAAGTAATGGGTCCATAGGAAGCTGGTTCTGTTGGATTTTTGTTTGGTTTGAGGAGTGTAATAATTTTACCTTGTTTCCATATGTCAGGAATAATACAGTGTTGGTATGAATATGTGCTGATATTTGTGAGAGCTAGTATTCCCTGTGGGCCCAAGTGTTTAAGGTGTGTGTTAGATATGTTGTCTGGTCCAGTAGCCTTCGAATTCTTAATGTTTTTGATAATCTTGGTGGTCTGGTCTGTATTGAAGGGTGTAATGGTCGTGTCGAGTCTGTAGCTTTTCTTTGTCTGGCTGTTTGTCTCTCTGTGTTTCTGGTTGTTGTCTCTGTTTAAGTGACTTATCTTTGAGTAGTGATTAATTAGAATGTTAGCTTGTTGTGTATATGTTGGGATATTATTTTGGCTGCGACAGATAGCCGCGTGTGAGGTGTAAATGCCGCTGTTAAAATGGATAATGCTGTTTATAGTCTTGTATAGCCCGGATGTATCTGTGGAGTGGTTTAGTGTTGGTATGAATTCCCTAAATGTTTCTGTTTGTTCTTCTTTGAGTTTGTTGTTTATTTCTGTGTTGAGCTGTTGTATCTGCTATTTTATGGCTGCTGTGTGTAGTGTTTGCGTGTTATGTTTGAGGTTGTTACGTTGCCTTATGAGGTGGGCTATTTCTCTAGTGTAATTTAGGTTGTATTTCCTAATGTTGCCCTTGGGTATGTATTTGTTTGCATTATTGATGATCTGATTATATGTCTTGAGTGTTGTATTGATGTTTATGATGGGTGTGCTGTTTAATGTGGTGAATTGTTCCTCAGTCTGTATTTTGAACTGTTCCCAGTCAGCTTTCTTGTAATTTCTGTAAGTTTGCCTAAGGCTGTTGGGGCAGAGTGTAGAACGTGTTGTAATGATGATGGGCAGGTGGTCTGATGAGGGTTGTTTTTCTGTTCTCCAGTGTGTATGTGTTGCTAGTGAGGGGGAACAGAACATTGTGTCTGGGGAGGAGTTTGAGTATCCTGCTTGATGTGGTATGTGTTTATGTTCTTCTGTATTGTTAAGAATGAAGAGGCTGTTTAGTTGTGTGGCTATGTTGGCGCCTCTGGTGTTGTTTTGGTTGTGTAGGTACCAAGTAGTGTCTTTAGCGTTGAAGTCTCCTCCTAAGATGACATTAGTGAGAGAGGCCAGATTGTGTAACTGTGGATTGTAATTGGCTGGCACCTGAGGTGAACTATCTGGTAGGATGTAAATGTTGATTAGTGTGGTGTTGTGTTTTTTGCGTGTTTTAATGTTAACTGCCTGTATTTCTATCGTGTTATCTGCTTGGATTGTGTTTGTAATGTTTTGGGTGGCATCAGTGTAGCTAATGCTTTTACGTATGTAAGTGACAAGTCCACCCCCGTTACCCCCAGTAGTAAGGTAGGTGGAGGTTGTCTATTGTTTTTGGTTCATTATATTTTACAGAATTTATTCTGAATTTAATTTAATTTTTGATTTATGATTTCTGTATTAATACATTACATACATGTATGTAGATGAAGTATACATGCATACAAAAATATGGAGTTCTTGTGTGAATTAACATCAGAGACAGGTCGAAAGGGGAGTAATGGGTTTGTACAAAGTTCGAATTAGCATCAGAGAGAAGTCAAATTGGGTTAAAAAATTCAAATTCCTAGTAATTCGTACTTTCTTAGTATTTCGACAAGGGTAGAGCCCCAAATCTGTCAAATTAGCGAGGGGTTACTATATATACACATGGCTATTAAAAATGATTCATCCGATTTCAACTGAGAATACTTCTGTACCTATCAACCGTGCATCAACTGGGCATACACCACATGAAAGAGGAAATCTCTGAGTTTTATAAGATCACCCCGAGAGGGCTCCAAAGTCAGGCCGTGGCCTAGCCTAGCAACAAACAGTCAGTGTGAAAATGGCGTCCGCACAGCAGAAGCGTTTTGTGTGTTGCAGTTTTCGAGCTGTAAATCGGTAGTCACAGTGCCGATACCTGCCGATACCACCGATACCACCTGTGGATCTGTTCTGTAACGTCGACGAAACTCACGCTGCACTGTGACTACCGATTTACAGCTCGAAAACTGCAACACACAAAACGCCTTCTGCTGTGCGGACGCCATTTTCACACTGACTGTTTGTTGCTAGGCTAGGCTACGGCGTGACTTTGGAGCCCTCTCGCGGTGATCTTGTAAAACTCGGAGATTTCCTCTTTCATGTGGTGTATGCCCAGTTGATGCACGGTTGATAGGTACGGAAGTATTCTCAGTTGAAATCGGATAAATCAATTTGAATAGCCCTGTATATATATATATATATATATATATATATATTATGCATGTGTCGGTAAGCCTTATAATAAATATAATTAATGTTTAGATTGTTTGCTGGAGCGCACCGTGCGATGATTCCTCATTTTACAGAGGTCAGGCTTGTTAACACGTCTCTTGAGTTGGCCTTGTGAAGCAGAGAGTTGTTTTCTTGTGCTCTCCACTTCACACACCCAAATACTCCCAGCTCACCTGAAATTGTTCTGAGCCAGGTGTCAGTCTTCTTTTGAAGACTTCCACCATTACATCAGTCGTGTTTCGTATTTCCTTAGGTAGCTGGTTGAACGGTCTTGGCCCTCTCATAACAAATCTATTTTCCTTCATGGTTGAAGATGTTCCATGTCTCGCCTTTAGTTTGGAAACACGGCACATTCTTCCTTTCCTACTTTCTACTGTTGTTCGAGTGATTATAGGTTTGAAAGTAAGTTCCTCCTTTATTTTCCAAGTGTAAATAATGGTGTACCTCTCCTCTCTTCTTTCCAGTGAGTATAAATTTGATTTATGTAACCTTTCACGGTAATTTAGTTCTTTGCATCCATTGATCTTGGCTATGAAGCTTCTCTGAATCCCTTCTAGTTGACAAATGTTATATACAGTATATATATATATATATATATATATATATATATATCGCACAAACAAGGAAAAATGAAAAGCGATTCGAAGGCCTTCCTTCTAATCAACAGTACACCTTGTCAGAGAATGAAGGGAAAAAGCAAGGAACCAAAAACAGTTAGGAGGGATAAGCTAAGGTTAGCAAGTACCTGATTAAAGCCAAAAGGTATTTAACAAGATG
>JAJOZX010002624.1:527500-628268 GCA_023014485.1 Bathynomus jamesi | reverse complement strand
GGGATTGGATTGTTCTAGGCTGTTGCGTAAGATTTCGACTAGTTCATTCTTGCTGCAATGTAAATTGAGACGATTGCATTTGCAATTAACATAAACAGCATACAGCATTCAACACTTTTCTGGATCCGTGCTGCAACATCCTTCTGTTTTCCATTCATATTTGATGCGTCATCAAAATCCATTGCAAATAATTTTGATAAGTCGATGTCGTGATCTTTGAGAACGGATTTTAATAAGTCAGATAAAGCCTCTCCTGCGTTTGAAAAAGTGTCATAAAATCCAAAGAAACGTTCTTCTATGAATCCCAGATACACAAAACGGATGCAGAGTGACTCGTTCCCGCCGGGCAGTGTCGCTGGTTTTTCTGCCATGATACTAAACTGTCCAGCGCCCTTGATGTCCAGAATACTCGTCCAGCTATCAAGTCATTAGCTCATTCTGGATTACAGGAGATGTCCACTGCATATGGGCAGAAATCGTTTTCTGAACGTTTTCTTTTCATCCATGGGAGGTCCTGGGATCGGAAGCTTAATGACTCCAGAAAATTGTCACTGTTTTCGTCGCTCAATTCCCCCAAGATTACCACGATTCTCATTGTCACTCGCATTGGAATGTTTTGTTGAATGCAGTGAAAAATTCTGTTCTGTAACTGAAGAAAAAAGAAAAGTTAGCACGAAATCTTTTAAAATGAAACACGGACAAGCAACATTAAGTTATGAAATGTAAAAATAAGAAATATGAATGATAATTTTGAAATAGAATTTTAGGGACGTATTCTCTTAAAGCGCTTTCCTCTCACGAACGTATTTGCCCGGATTTCCACAATTATCTATCCGGATTAGCCATGGTTTAGACCAAAGCTGGGCACAAACCGTTAATCCGTTAATCGTTAATTAACGAAGCTAACTTTCGTTAACGATTTAACTTTTAAGTTAACTTTGAAAATCATTATCGGACTAATTAACTTCCGTTACATTTAACTTCCGTTAACTCAAGTCCGTTAACCCCAAAAATTCATAAATAAACGTTTAAAGTTTCTATTATTTCAGTGCTGAGCAGGTGCGCAATTAATCCGCCACTGTTAATGTGATGAACGAATTTCCATTTCCGCAGTGCAAAATCAGGCGATATTTGTTTCCGTCGCCACAATTTGTGTCTTACCAAATATGGTAGTTATTTATGGCATTGGTTTGAGCAAAACATGGTCGACTGTAAAATCAGGCGGAAAGATTTGCCATTTGAGTTGAATGTTTCAACTTCTTTCAAGAAATATCACGAGCATTTTAAGGCACTTTCAATAATATATATGTACCAATTATAACAAATAACTACATTCGTTTCATTTGCAGTCTGTCTCTTGCGCAACATGTTTGTGCTAGTGAATATTTAAAAATAATCGTTGTCAAGTAAGTCATGTATATTTATAATATGTCTGTGAGTACCTTATTAGTAGTCTCCTTGATACATTTCAAGAACCATAAAACTGATCAGGTAAGATTTCAATTCTCATGTCACTTTGATGACATAAATTAAGTCAATTGATGTCTTACAATGGGAGCGTTTTCACCTTAACCCTTTATGTCCTGGCGGTACTTCTAGGTACCACATCTTTAAAATCTCCATAATTATTTTTCTACCCGGTTGATCCTGCCGGTACTTTCAAGTCCCAATGTGAATTAGTTTCTTTATGAGATAATAGATGGCGTTGAGAAGTAAATGTGAGCGTGTGGCGCCAGAGGCTGTTTACTCTTTAGTATCTCTGCTGTGAAGACCGAAGAAATTTCAGTGCAATTACTTCCCGAATATTCTGTGCCATATCTGTTCCAAATAACAAAGGTAAGGGTTATTTTATTTTTTATCTTGTTCTTCTTCAGTGCTGTCATCCAGACAAAAGAGAGCAGCAGAAGCCACAGGTCACTCAAGGGCAAGGCCCAGAACTTGGTCAAGACCTGGCTGGAGACCAACTCCAAGGACTTGCTGACAGATGCTGCCTTCTTGGGCGAGCAAGTGTTGGTGGACTTGTTCATCAAGTTCAACACAGCCATCCCTCCAGTGCTGCAGTGGAGCGTTTGTTCTCTATGGGCAAGGACATCCTGAGGGCCAAGAGATCATCCCTGTCTGATGAAAACTTTGATATGCTAATTTTCATGAAGGGCAACATGCATCTCATGGACAAAATGGAGAACGAGAAGAAGAGGGAAAATTAAATTATATATATATTGTGTTTTTCATTTTTTTTATAATAAAAGTTAACGTTAACGGTTTATCGGTAACTTCCGTTACATGTTTAACGAATTAACGGATTAACGGTTAACGAAGTTAACTTTTTGGTTAACGGATTAGCGGTTAACGAAGTTAACTTTTTGGTTAACGGTGCCCACCACTGGTTTAGACACATTAGCCATATAGGCACGTACGGCACCTCATTCTCTCGACAAGTTACAGAGTTACAAAGACTCTAAGATCCACTCTAGGTTAGCCCAAGAAGGAAGTAGAAGAGTTAGAAATAGTAATGAAAAAAGGACACTGAAAACTTATACCATACTCACACTTATAGACGTGTAAAGCTTTCATACAGAAATAGTAGTAATAGTAAACTATAGAACAGACAAGATTCTCTCCCTCCTCCGCCAGCCACCGCTGACAGAAAATAGTGGCGAAAGAAGCTTTATAGGGAAGCAGGAAAAAGTATAATGAAAAGAATAGCTTCAGAGTTCATTCACACCATGCGTACACTTATCTCGTGTACCCAATTACGCATTAGGTGACAGAGGAAAATAAGGTATAGCATGAATATTAAACTACTAATCTAATCTACGCCATGCATTTTTTTAAAGGGATTTTTAATTATTTATTATGTATAAAAAGTCATCATTTTGTCGTTGCATCATTTCTCCGTAGTCTGTCAAAGCCACCACACCGAATATTTATCATATATTGCGTCCGATTACCCAGGTGCATTTCCAGAAAAAGGCCAGTGTCTGAGCGTGTTTTCTGTAATTGGATGTCTGTCGTGTGTGTGTGTGTTTGCCATCTCTTTGAATGTTGCAAGTATTCGACTTGGGTCTCTCGCTGTGAAAGGTGTTCATGCGCAGTAGCGGATCTAGGATTTTCGAAAGTGGGGGGGACCTTTACATATGTAAAAACTGCGCCAAAAAATGTTTAATTATATTTAAATATAATTACATACACTGGAATTAAAAATACATATGTTAATTAACCCTTTAAGCACCAGCAGGCAAATTTTTACCGTTTACTAAAATGTAGTTAAAGACCAGGTTTCTGGTAGTAAATATTGGAATTAATTTGATTGACGTTATCTAATCTATCCGTTCAAAGTACAGGTGTCCATAAATCATTACCCTGATTAAAGCATGCTATAACATTTAAATAAACACTCGTATTCAAACACAGTTTTAATCATAAGTAGATAAACATACAAAGTTTTGATACATAGTTAATGAACTTAATAAGCTTCCACATGTGCACCCCAAGTGGCACGTAAAATGTCTAAACGATATTCACACTCACGCCACACATTTTCCAACATTTGTGGGTTAACTGTTGCATAAACCAAATCTTTAACATGACCCCAGAGAAAGAAATCCAGCGGGGTAATGTCTGGTGATCTTGAGGGCCATGGGATTGGCTCGTCCCTGCCAATCCATCGATTTGGAAATGTTGCGTCGAGAGTTTCACGAACAACATGCGCCCAATGAGGGGGTGCCCCATCTTGTTGGAAGATGACAGTTGGCTGCCTGTCCTGCAGCTGGGGTATGGCGTAATTGGTGAGCATATCCAGGTACACAGTTGCGGAAACAGTGTTCTCAGCGAAGAAGAAAGGACCAATTATCTGGCCATGCATTAGTCCACACCAGACATTGATCTTCGGACTGCCCCGAATAATCAGCTGTTCATCCTTCCACACAATAAAAAAAAATTGGTTGGTAGATAAATAGGTACCCTGGGTAGCCTAGTGGCTAAGACGCTAGGCTGCTGGTGGGTCATGCTTCGGATTCCGCGTTAAACTGTAGGTCTAAGGTGGAATGAGAAACTTGACCTTCGTCAGAATGAACAAATCGGGCGGAAGCAAAACCAAGGTAACCAAGAGAGAGAGAGAGAGAGAGAGGTGAAAGTAAATGCATTTAATATTATAATTTATAAAATATGTTAGATTTTTTATTTAATCGCGTGTTTAATGATAATTAACTGAAGCACTTTTTGTACGTCAATAATAATTAATTAATTAATAGTTGGCATCTCTTAAATAAATAGTTTATTCAGTAAAAATTTATTATAATAAAAAAGTGTAAAATCTAACTGGTTTCAAATTAAAATTTTTATCAATTTCTCTCTCTCTCTCTCTGATAATGTTTATTGGCGGGATACAAATATCATGATAAAAAGTACAGAGTATCCGTTAAAGTAATGAACGATACAACTAAATAAACAATATTAAACAATAAATAAATAAAATGAAATAACAAAATAAGAAATAACATTAATATTCGTAATGAAACGAAAAATAATAAAATTAATAATAACAACTTGTTAAAAGTATTATTAAAAAAATTAAAAATATAACAAGAAAATAAAGTACGAATAATGGAAAAGATATCGTGGGTGTTAATAAGGGGAACTCTTGACAAACACTTTCATACCAAGAAGTTCACAGTCTACAATAGAAGACGTAAAGGAGACCTGATGAATAATTCGGACATTTGGATTATCTGAGTTTTAAATTCTTCTCATTAGACTGTATTGAGCGCGTCTTGTTACCTCAAGGAGGATCGAAACGTCGCGGTTAGCGAACATTTGAGAGGCTGAGTATCTTGGAGGTAACTTATGCAATATGCAGCAGTCTATAGGATCTGTTGTCGAGTAAACTGAAAGTTCTGCAGAAGCCTTTTTTTATAATTAACGCAGAGTTGATGCCCATAAATATTAGTGCAGAAAGTACGGCAAAAAAAAAAATGTTTTTAGCTTCGTTTCTACACAATTTGAAGTTCTTTATAATCATGTTTGCCTTAAAACAGTAACTTCGATATTATTTCCTTATGTCTGAGTCGTCACTCAAGGAGCTACTCATTATTTGACCCAGATACTTAAATTCTTATATACAGGGCGTCCCAAAAAAATGTATACACACTTTAAATAATTATAAAGGCAGTGTTTATTAAAATACATTTCATTTTCAAAATGTAATAGAATCTACAGACATTATTTAATTGTTTTGTCAACGCCTGTTTTCAAACTGACGTCCGTTCTGGTCCAGGCACTGCTGATAACGCGAAGCAATGGAATCGCAAACATCACGAAACATTTCGTTTGGTATTTGTGTGCATTCTCGTTCAATGGCTGCTCTCAATTCAGCGACTGTTGCAGGTTTTATAGCGTAGACTTTGTCTTTTAAGTATCCCCATAAAAAAAGGTCTAGTGGTGTGAGGTCTGGTGAACGCGGAGGGTATTCTACGAAACCCCTTCGTCCAATCCACATCCACATCGTGCCAAGTACCACTCGCAATACTCCACTCTTCGGTCCGGATCATCTTCATTAATAGCATGGACTAATCTTGGAATGTAACTTTTCCATTGACAGCGCTTCAAAATGCGTTGGACAGACGATTCTGAAATTCCTACCTCACGACTCGCTTGCCGCACAGATTTTCTTAGACTTTGGTGATACGTTTGCAGTACTCTTTCTTGCTTTGTGGGGCTTGTCGATGTCCGTGGTATTCCGGAACGCTGCTTGTGGACATTCTGAACAGTTCCATCGGCTTCAAACTTATCTCTAATTCGAGTGATGGTAAGTCGCGTTGGTGGATCTGTTTGAAACTCCCTCCTAAACTGTCTTTGCACTTCAACTGCGTTTTCACACTTCCAGTAGCATTTTAGAATGAATTTCCTTTGTTCAAAGCTAGTCTGACTGCCATTATTAATTCTAATGGGTTTAACTTGGAAAGAAAGAAACATCAATTGAGCTATCAGCTGTTAAAGTGTGTATACATTTTTTTGGGACGCCCTGTATATATATATATATATAATTAAAAAAAAGAAGTTTATTGGCAGACCAATAGTCCATATGACAAATAGTAATAATAGAAGCTGGCAGTAAATACAATGAAAATTCAAGTACATTACTAAGAATGGAAGTACACTCAATGAAACATAGCAATGTCAAAGTTAAGTGGAGCTACAGACAAACGTTTTTATACCATGAATTTCATAGCTTAGAAGACATATGGCAGAACTGGTGAATAGCTTGGATATATATATATATATATATATATATATATATATATACACACACACTACGTGGTTTTATTCATCATAATATTTTTCACGTGTTACTTTCGTGAAATAATTTTCATATATATATATATATATATATATATATATATATATAATATAGCGGAGCGACTAGGCGTTGCCGGGGTGGATGTTGAACGCTATAAGCTAGTGAAAATATCACTACTTAACCTAACCAATCGTCAAGGGCGTACAATTAACCTAACCGGGCATTCAATTAACTTACCCGGGCATTCAGTTGACCTAACCGGGCATTCAATTAACCTACCCGGGCATTCAAATAACCTACCCGGGCATTCAGTTGACCTAACCGGGCATTCAATTAACCTAACCGGGCATTCAATTAACCTAACCGGGCATTCAGTTGACCTAACCGGGCATATATACCGTATATCGCGGCGTACAATGCGACTGGGCGTATAAGACGACCCCCAAATTTTCAAGTTAAAATGTAGGTTTTGGGCAATACTCGCCATATAAGACGACCCCCCCCTAATCGTGCACTTGATTCGGGGAACCAAATGAGCACCTCTGTGAAGCCTGTGATTGGCTAGGCTGACATTTGCATTTTATTGTCGTCATGCAATCATACCACATATTATTTAAGGTTAGACAACTTTCATTCCACTGCACTTTTATTATTTTATTATAATAATGTGAATTAAGTTGAGTTTCAGTAGAAAATATTTGTGGCAGGAGTTACCGAGGCGGGGGTTAGCCTACCGTACACACTCCATCAACCATCACCCATGTTAACAACTTACCGTACACCACAGGATTTAAGGTTCACATTTTATACCTAGTGTATAAGACGACCCCTAGTTTTGGGGGATTTTTTTTAAGCTTCAAATGTCGTCTTATACGCCAGCATATATATGTCCCATGACATGAAAGTATGAGCTGCTGGTTATGGCTCTGAATACACAGGATAAGGTGAAGTTTGTTCTTCTCCATGTTTCTGGATGAAATGCTCGTGTTGAATGCAGTGAATTTTCAAGGGGACACACGTTAAAAGGAAATTCTGTAACATGTATATAGGGTAATTTTAAGAACACTCGAAAAGTTAGAAGATACGAAAATTTTTCAGAAGGTCAATGAGTCCATTAACTATCGTATTCCAGTGTGCAAATTTATAATGGGACATTTTTTATTCAAGAGAGTTTGCAGACATTTCTTATGAATGACTTCCAAAGGATGTTTTATATATTTCTTTGAACTACCCCATGTTGTAATGCAATATAATAAATGTGAATGGATGAAGAAATATAGAGTGAGGAGTGCGTTTTGAGGAAGGGCCTTTTTCAGTTTAAATAATATGAAGAGAAATCTTGATTTTGGATTTTGGATTTAATATGTAGCGCATGACTTTTGAAATTTAGTTTTTCGCCTAAATTAATGCCAAACACTTTAACTTCATTCACCCTTGCAAGAGTAGTATTCCCTATTTTTATTTGATAGTTTGTATTTATATGTTTTGCGGTAAGTTATAATGGGAAGAAATAAGTGTGGTATCATCTGCGTACAAGTAACTGAGAAGCAATTGTTTGCACATTTCATTTGTGGTTTTACAAATGACCTACAACGCATGCGCATGTTTTTGTTTACCTTGGCCTGTGACGTAGGCATTTATCAGACCACCACATTTTTACGTTGAAACATGCGTTCACATATAAAGTTTGTTTTAGGGTTCATAAATAGTGTTTTATATACTATATGTAGTTTTAATGTGTACAATAGAGCTTACAGATAAGATAGTGTGAACGATTTTAAGTGACTAGTTTCGACGCTAATGTAATATATTCGTTAAGTAGCTACTAGCCTAATTAAGAATGCCGTCATGTAGCCATGTGTCCAATAATGTTGAAAATATTAGCTAAATACAAAGAAAATAAGGTAAATATTAAGTTCCGGAGACACCAGCTCTTTAGACCTCTGACTGGCCGAAAGTTGGTGACAGGAAATAACTCACCAACCTAGAACGATCACCTAACCACAGATTATGTTTCCAGTAAAGATTTCATGTTTAGGGCCTAATCAAAACTTAAAGCATAGATAACTTAGGGACTTATATTACATAAGCTAGTAGGCTCTGTCTAGTTGAGCAGGATGTGGCATATTGTAGGTTTCTAAAGTGAGAACACTTGGGCTAGTCTATCATCATCTGTCTATGTATAATACAATACAGTGCATATGTTGTCCCAACTCTATATCTGCTACAGCTTTAGATTAGAGGTCTATATGTTAGACCTGTTTGACTAACATTTGGCTGAAGAGCCTATTCCTAAATTGGAATTTAGCCGACTCCGGTCACTGTTTCACAGAAAACGTGTCTTTGTTGCCAGATCTGTTAAAATTTAGAAGGCCTAGCTAGACAACAATAGGTTTACACCACGAGTTAAAGAGATTAATTACCCTTTGTTAGTTTGTTCTAGGAATCGGTGAATATTAAGTTTCGGGGACACCAGTTTTTTTGGATCCCCTGATTGGCCGAAGGTTGGTGACGTAAGAAATAACTAGCCAACCTAGAACGACCACTTAACCTAACCTAATCTGGATGTAAGAGTGACCTTGATTGGCCTGAAGTATGAAATGGTTGGATCACGGAAATTTGATGCCCCAGAAAATTAATATTAGCCCAGAAATCTATATAATAGGCCGTGTAAAAAATTAAATTTTAGCAATAATAAAATAAACTTACGGATCTATTGAAGAATAGCGACCCCAGCCTTTTTTAGTTAGCTTTATAAGTCTAACTAACGAAAATATCACGACCTAACCTAACCAATCGTCAAGGGCGTACAGTTAACCTAACGATTGGTTAGGTCATGATATTTTCGTTAGTTAGTCTTATAGAGCTAACTAAAGAAGGCTGGGGTCCCTATTCTTCAATAGCTCCAGACTTACTCCTGCTGTACTTCTTTGAAGTGAAGTCCACCTTTAACAAATAAAGTGGCCGCAAAAGACAAGCTTAGGCCTTTCACAATGACTAAAGTATTGTGGCTTGAAGTAATAATAAATAATAATGGCTGGAGTTGTTCAACCACCTTAGTAATATCTGTAACTTCAGTAGCTTATAAATTAGGTTTTATTGAGATCCTTTTAAATAGGTTCCTTTTAGATTCAAGCTGTATCAAACTCTTAACATTGATAGGTTATATTAGTCAAAGAAGTAAGGTACTTTATATTCTTCAGCATATGTAAACTACAAGTTAAACTTCAATAAAGCCTACCTTTGCTGTTAATTTATATTCTATCTTTGATCATTTATCAAAACCCTCATACAGGTATTATAAGCTGGTCAAAATTACTTGGCCCAAGTATTAGACGAATTATTAGAATTATTAGACGACAAACGCCAATATGTGTGTGTGTGTGTGTGCGCAAAGAACGACGCTTGTTTAGAAGAGTGTCCGCACGTAGGAGAATAACGAGATTTCTGGAGGCTCTTGGTGTAATGGTTAGCACATCTGACCGGCAAGCGGATGATCCCGGGTTCGATTCCCGGGAAGTGCCTTATTTTTCATTGCTCGTTTTCTCTCCTCTTGTGCGGACACTCTTCTAAACAAGTGTCGTTCTTTGCATTAATTATACTCTGTGTGTGTGTGTGTGTGTGTGTGTGAAAGAAACCTAATCAAGATTTGTCACGATCTGGATTCTTTTAATGCTATTTTGGAAGATAAAAAAAAATGATCTTAATTATTTTTTCTGCTGTAAAGATTTTGCACGCAAAGAATCAGATAAGAGAAGTCCTTTTCAATTCATTAATATGTTTTGTATACAGATTTTTTTATGAAGGACTGCACGCATCTATATAATATAATAATAATATATACGAAAGAATTGATTAATTAATATTGAACAGTGAATATTGGATGTGGAATGGAAATATATAGTTAGTGTGCTTATTTGCGCACTTAGTCAAGGCCTACCTATGTTTAGTTAGTTCAGCCTCGCATTATAACGTGTAAATAAATTCGTACATATGATTTTCAACAGGGAAATTTCAGACAGTGAGATCCTTAACGTTTACTTTAAACCCACGAGTCGTTTACATTTTAAATGCAGCTTCATGCACAAACTTTGACTCGCTGGTTTAGGATGCGCAGCTCAAAACCAAAATAATTTACTGATTATGTTAAAAAGAATGTAGCGTCATACCAGCCTAACTTAACTTTATTATTTAACCAGACGTAACCAGACTGAACTCAGTCCTAAAAGTGATTTAAGGATGAAACATCCGCCAATACATAGTAATCTCGTAAGACGAGGGCGACGTCATGGACGATGTTGCAACACCACTTCCCGTCGACCAGCCAAGTTAAGCGACATTGGGTCTGGTGAGTAGGTGGATGGGAGACCGTCCTCCGCATCCAGATTATATAGCGACCCATGGTTCGGATCCTCCGTATGCCGGAGGAGGTCCCCTCCGGCATATAACCTTAGATATTGTGAAGGAGGTTCTATATACTGTATGTATAACTATATATATATATACAGGGCGTCCCAAAAAAATGTATACACACTTTAACAGCTGATAGCTCAATTGATGTTTCTTTCTTTCCAAGTTAAACCCATTAGAATTAATAATGGCAGTCAGACTAAGCTTTGAACAAAGGAAATTCATTCTAAAATGCTACTGGAAGTGTAAAAACGCAGTTGAAGTGCAAAGACAGTTTAGGAGGGAGTTTCAAACAGATCCACCAACGCGACTTACCATCACTCGAATTAGATATAAGTTTGAAGCCGATGGAACTGTTCAGAATGTCCACAAGAAGCGTTCCGGAAGACCACGGACATCGACAAGCCCCACAAAGCAAGAAAGAGTACTGGAAACGTATCACCAAAGTCCAAGAAAATCAGTGCGGCAAGCGAGTCGTGAGGTAGGAATTTCAGAATCGTCTCTCCAACGCATTTTGAAGCGCTGTCAATGGAAAAGTTACATTCCAAGATTAGTCCATGCTATTAATGAAGATGATGATCCGGACCGAAGAGTGGAGTATTGCGAGTGGTACTTGGCACGATGTGGATGTGGATTGGACGAAGGGGTTTCGTAGAATACCCTCCGCGTTCACCAGACCTCACACCATTAGACTTTTTTTTATGGGGATACTTAAAAGACAAAGTCTACGCTATAAAACCTGCAACAGTCGCTGAATTGAGAGCAGCCACTGAACGAGAATGCACACAAATACCAAACGAAATGTTTCGTGATGTTTGCGATTCCATTGCTTCGCGTTATCAGCAGTGCCTAGACCAGAACGGACGTCAGTTTGAAAACAGGCGTTGACAAAACAATTAAATAATGTCTGTACATTCTATTACATTTTGAAAATGAAATGTATTTTAATAAACACTGCCTTTATAAGTATTTAAAGTGTGTATACATTTTTTTGGGACGCCCTGTATATATATATATATATATGGAACTTCAAGATATACTGGAAAATCGTACGGACAACATTTTACTCTGAAAGTCTGTTTCAGTCTACGCGGATACACAAACTAAATATACAATAAGACGCACTACTATCCAAAGAGATTTCAGTCACATTCAGAATTAAATTGTCATTCGTCCTTTCATGGAGGAAAATAACGTATAATATACGAATTATGACTTAATATTGCGAAAATTGTTATCACGTAATGACCTTCAAGTGAAAAATATTAATATCAGATAATTAACCTCAGGTAATTTATACTTCTACTCGAGATAAAGCTGATATATATATATATATATATATATACACCTTTCAACTGTTCCGCGCTATGATTCCTCATTTCACGAAGGTCAAGCTTGTCGCCCCTCCTCTCGAGTTGGCCTGGTGAAGTAGCGAGTTGGTTTCTTGTACTCCACCTCACACAACCAGGTACGCCTGGCTCATCGGAGATTGTTCTGAGCCAGGCATCTAGTCTTCTTTTGAAGACGTCCACCGTAACCCCACTCGTGTTCATTAGGTCTTTGGGCAGCTGATTAAACAGTTTTGGTCCTCTTACAACAAAACTATTTCCTTTCAGGGTTAAGGATATTTATTCCTTGTCTAGCCTTTAATTTGGGAACACGACACAGTCTTCCTTTTCTACTTTCCACAGTTGTTTGGGGAGTTACAGTGTTCAGAGTAAGATTAGGGACTAGTTTCTCCATTATTTTCCAAGTGTAAATAATGGTGTATCTCTCTCTCTCCTTTCCAGTGAATATATGTTTAATTCGCGTAACCTTTCCAAGTAGTTTAGTTCTTTGCACCCATTGAACTTGGCTGTGAAGCTTCTCTGAATAAATAAATAAATATATATATATAATATATATATTATATATATATATATCTCATCATCATCATCATCATACCATAATTCACCACATGTCTGTCTGTCTGTCTCCTTTTCAGGTCCAAACGGCTCGACCGATTTTCATGAAACTTGGTGACAAAACACTCTGGGACCCCAAGAATGTTTTCAGCAACTTTTTTTTTTTGTCCCAAAAACACATTTATTCCAATTTATCACTCCAAAATATTTATATGCTAAAACACGAAGCACTTAAATTTCAAGATTTTGGCTCATTGGTCTTCGGATGTGAAACTCAAAATTTTGATGGTTGGTTTCTTTCGTGAATTTGTTGATCTGCTTTTCTGGATATTAGAAAAATATAAAATTTTATAGAAGCGTAGATTGTTGGCCTTCCCTGTCATTAAAGTCTACAAATAAACATGGTCCCAACACGCTTCTGCAGAGTTTCCTACACTTTCATGGAATGAAGAAAATCAAGTTTGTGAATAAATTAAGAAAAGAATGTAGCCATTAAAATTTCTACTACGCATCGGAAGCCGTAATGACGAAATGACACGTTCAATTAGAAATTTAAGTGCTTCGTGAACTTCAAGTAACATCTGTGACGTTGCATTTGAAATTTAAGTGATTCGTGAGCTAATTATAAATGTTAAACTCTTAACTAACTCGCTTAAAATTTTCTTGAAATAATTTTCATTACCTTTTATTGCTTTCTTCTCGTGGGTCAACTTTACGTTTCCAAGATCCGATTGAGAAAATCAAAACATTTAAGGATTCCCTCCAAAAGCAGATACGTGAAGGAGAAACGAGGAATTTTTACCAACAACGTACTTTTACTAGGTATTGCTTTTGGTGGGGACGGGGAGAAAGTCGCTTTGAAATTTGCCCGAAGGGTTATAACAGCCTTCAACAGAAAGTAACAAAAATATCCCGCCCGTACGCGGCGGGTTTCTTTGCTAGTACGTAGGTATATTGTAAAGGAATTTATAGCTTTAATAATAATAACTGAATATATTATCCTGTTATGAAGCGTCAGAAAAGTTATGACCTTCAGTTTTCAAACAAAATGGACACACACACACACACACACTATATATATATATATCCCAGGGGGGAGGGGCGACAAGCCTCCCTTCGTAAAATGAGGAAACCTCGCACGGACTTTGAAATTCAATAAAAGAGAGAGAGAGAGAGAGAGAGAGAGAGAGAGAGAGAGAGAGAGAGAGAGAGAGAGAGAGGAGAGAGAGAGAGAGAGAATTCGTATCAGTTTCATTTTATTCCTACTCCTAGAATAAGATAAAAGTCATTATTGGACGATGGCACTAGAGTGTGATTAATTTTGAATGAATCAAAAGGACTGATGAAGAATCATTATTACGCAGTGGATAAAGAACATGCAATGGCAAGTATTAAGAGTGCCGAAGAAGAGTAATATAACGATTTACCTTGAAGCGCTTCTGCCTCAAGGGTACCCTGCTAAGTCCGCTCAGCGCCACCCGAGGCGGGGCCACGACGTAGTCGCCACCGATAAATAATATAAGAGAGTAAATCCTCATTGAACAATAAAGTTTTCAGAGCATGATTGTTCATCCTATACTTAGGTCTTCATCAGGAGTGTAGGGTGTGGAGGCAGGTCAGTACCGTGAGTCAGTATACACAGAGATGGGCACGATCTTGATCTTCAAGATCAGATCGTGATCTTGAAGATCATTTATATGATCTTGATCTTGAAGATCACTTTTATTATGGTGATCTTGATCTTGATCTAAGATCACTTTATTTCTTGTGATCTTGATCTTGAAGATCACTTTAGACTTCAAGATCACTTTTAATTTCAGATTCTTAAATATGCCGCTATGCGAATGTCATTTGTTTTTTGTCCAAGCGACATCTGGTGGCAACTTTGTTCAACACCGACTGTTTATGTTTTCTGTTAGTTGGGTGACTTGCGTCATGCGTGGGCTCATGGAAGGTGTAGTTGCTGTGGAATTTAGGCTCGTAAAAAGTGTAATTTACTGTGCAATTATGTTAAAAGTGTTCTATTAATATATTATATATAGGCATAAAATATAGCCTATAGGTCCGTATTCATAATAAATTAATTCTAAACATATTTTATTTACAGATTGAATTTTTTAATAATGAGTGCAATTTTACAACTTCAACAGGCTCCCAAGGGAACCAAATATTCTAGGTTGTCACCAGAACAGTATTCAATATATTTAGATAACAATGTTGGTAATAAGGATCAATCTGTGCTATTGAACGGAAAATATTTTCAAATTGTCGAAAAAACTGGAAACAGTATCAAAGTTATTTGTAGGCAGTGTACAAAGAAAACTACAATTCTGTCTGCTGGCCTCGACTCAACAAGCAATCTTCTGAGGCACCTCAGGGTTAGTACTACTTAGTAACTAAGTAGTAAGTAGCAACATTAACATAATGGTTCAAGTCATATTTTAAGTGACTGGTGCCATACAAGACTAATGCTACATTTACATAGACGTCCATTTGAATATATTGTGCACTTCAGATATTAATAGATTATGGACTAGTAACTACATTAAAAACTGCCGATATCCAACTATAATAAAACGCCAGGTGTATCTGTCTTTCTCTCTGTCTGATCCATGTCTGTAATTTCTCCTATTTAGTTACTGAAGGACGAAATTCGGCTTTCAATTTAACATAGGATAAAAATGCACTGATCATGGTGAAAATAATTTTAGTTAAAGATAACAAAATTTTAGAATCTTGTTAAGTATTAATTTCAACTAGAAGTTTGATACTCTGATAAATATTATACAGGGTGTTCAAGAAGTCTCTCCGCATGATAATAATTTATTTTCTTGTGAATCGGAGAAGAAATCTCGCAAGCGTCCAGCTAAAGAAGAAGATGCCAGCGGCAGCAATGCTGGCCCTGCCAAAATTGCCAAGCAGTCAACACTAAGCATGTTCCACATTTCCAAGCAAAAACCAGGACCACCAATATGCAAGGATATCCTTGAAAAGAAGATTCTCTCGCTTGTGGCTAATGGGCTCCTACCATTGAGCCTAGTTGAACTACATGAATTTAAGGATCTTCTTTCATGTTAGTATAACTCAAATATTTTGCTATTTTTTCCATAGCTAATATCTGATTAAAATAATTAATCATATTATTTGTATGAACATTAGACTATCGCTAGCCTAGCTAAATATTTTGATATTTTTTCCATAGCTAATCTATTGTATTTGTTTTAATTTTTAAATATTTTTTTCAGACGTCAACCCGGCTGTTCAGGTGCCATCTAGACGCACCCTGGCTAGATCTCTTGCAACAACAACCAGTACAATGAAGGAAGACATACAAGCAAAACTGGCAGCAGTTGACCATGTGTGTGTTACATGCGACATATGGTCAACTAATCACCGCAGTTTCATGGGAGTCACTGCGCATTGGGTATGCTATTGATTTAGTGTATTATTTTTATATAATTGATAAATTGACCATTGGTGATAGACTGATAGTCTGATAGACTTATAGTATAATCTTTTCAATTATTCGACATGTGTTCCTCATTCATTAATTTGGTGAGTCTTCATTTTGCTGTGATTCACAGTAATTTCACACTAATTCACTGATTCTGTCATCTGTCATTGTGTCTGATTCACAGCAAAATGTGGAAGAGTCCATATTCACAGGCTGTGGACATTTTGCTCTTATGGGATGGGTCACTGATGTGGTGGTATGGTAGGCGACTCATCGCTGAATTGCCTCCTTTATATCACATAGTTCTTCTCTTCAATGTTTGGTGGCGCAGTTTAGCTGGTGCGTGTCTAACCAATATTATTAAATTAAGCTTAAAAAAATGTTCATACAAACATTGATTTTATATTCTTACATTACAGATCAATGATGACTTGTCGCGAGGATCAGCTGCACTGGCATGCCGAAGATTTCGTGGAACACATAGCTTTGATAAAATTGCTGGAATATTGGACAGGATCAACTCGGAGCATGGTTTATCTTATAGAAAAGTTGTATCTACAGTCACCGACAATGCATCGAACATGGTGAAATGCTTTAAAGAGTTCGGTGTTCGTGTTCAGAATCGTACTGACGACATTGATGAAGATGATGCAGATGAAGATGATGATGAAAAAGATTCAGATGAAGAGGTTATCATCAGCAACTTTCCTGAACATTCAGGAGAGCATGGAGAGGAGTCAGTGAAACTATCATCCCATATTCGATGTGCCTCCCACACATTGAACTTGGTAGCAACAACTGATGCAGATAAAGGACTGAATTCACCTGGACTAAAGAAGATAAAGCATTCTGCAATGGGAAAATGTTCGGCGCTGTGGAATGCTGCTGGTAAACCCAAGTCAGCAGAAAAAATACAGGAAATAACTGGCGTCCAATTTAGGTACCCATGCGTCACCCGATGGAACTCAATGTACGACTCATTAAGCCAAATATATAAACATAAGAACGACGTGAATGTAGCTCTTGAAGAACTGAATCTACCCATCCTCAAAGACAATGAATTGGAATTTATTTCAGAATATTTGTCTGTTCTAAAACCAATTGCAGCAGCCCTCAACAAATTACAGGCAGAGAAAGAATGCTACTACGGTTGTCTTCTTCCAACAGTCCTAGTGACTCAAGATGCCCTCGCAAGATTGGAGCCTATCCAACCAAACGACCTGCGCTTGAGACACTGCATGCCATTACTGGCAGCAGTCGTCTCTGGCTTCAATGCCAGATTTGGTCATTTTTTGTCGTTGAGCCCCGAGGTAACTGATGCCGTTTTGGCCTCAGTATCTCATCCGTATTTCAAACTTAGATGGATATCATTGTTGCAAGGGCCTAATTTCGGCGATCATGAAGCAATCAAGTCTCAAGTAAAAGACAAGCTGCAAATGGCTGTAAGAAATTGTAATTCTGACAGCAGTGGTAATAGTTCGGTGAACTCAGACTCATCATCTGAAGACGATTTCTTCAGAACTATGGACGGCTCATTCTCTGCTCCTAACAACAAGGAAGACTTGGAAGTCCTCAATTATTTGCAGGACACCAGTAAGGCACTCGACTCTTTAGATAGGTATCCTGCTATAAAGAAGATCTTCAAGAGGTATAACACCACGCTACCTTCCTCTGCACCAGTGGAACGGTTGTTTTCGTTTGCTGGCATGGTTCATAGCCCCAAACGAAGTCGTCTCTCGGATGGTAACTTTGAACAATTGGTTTTGCTGAAAGCAAATGTTTACAGCGGTTGAACATTAAATTAACACTCTTAACTTGCGGTTTTTACCCTTATATTGTCAGTAATTGCGTACTGCAGTAAAACTGTAAAATTAAATTCTATGTAAAAAATGTTTACTTATATATGCTGACCATTCATTGATATGGGTTATGGACCTGGTGAAATGAGAATTGAGAAAAATAGAACTAAAAACTATATGTAGGTCATTTAATAGTTTTTTCTTTGCTGATAAGTTATGATAATACTAAGTTTAAGTTTACCACCTGAAAAACTGAAAGGGGAATCGTCAATCCCCGTGGTTTAGATAAGGTGACATGGGTAGGATGCGATGCTTGTATTGCCTCAGCCCTCAGGGGAGTATTAGGAGTGATACTTTTCAGGAGTGATTAACAAAATAATTTGTTTTTGTTTACTCTACAAGAGTACAACTTTTTTCAATTCATATAAAAGTGATCTTAAAAAGTGATCTTGAAAAGTGATCTTCAAGATCACGATCTTGATCTGGATCTTCAAGATCACATTTTTCTGGTGATCTGATCTTGATCTTCAAGATCACATTTTTCTGGTGATCTGATCTTGATCTTCAAGATCACCAAAGTTGGTGATCTTGCCCATCTCTGACTGTATACAGTATATAAGGAGAGTGGGGCCGAAGGTAGAGGAGGTAGGGGGAGAAGATTAGGAAAGGAAGTGACGAAGGAGATTAATCCTTTAGGGGTTGTGGCACTTTGCTGATTTTGTTGTGGCTAACACTAGACCGTCCAGACGATTTAATTCAGTCTCGGAAAAGACCTTCCCGCTCGCTAAAGGGTTAAAGAGGGTTCCACATTATAGAGAGAGGGAGAAAATTGTATGTACCTTTAGCTTGCGCGTTACAGGAGTGTAAATCAGTCCAACTGATGAGAACGTGCTGCAGAGCCGATTTAGACGTGTGGAGGCCCTGGGCAGCCTCCATGTGGAGGCCCCCCTACCTTAGGGGAAGACATAATTGAAGTCATCCATAAGATTCATAATATAATTAACATACATACACTTTCAAAACATCGTGCACTCTTGTGTCTGTCCATTCCACTCATTTCTGCAAAAAATGAAAGCCTTGGGTTACTCGGGTATTCCATTATAGTGAGAGTAGGCCTAAAAGAGTAATAAAAACAAAATAATAATCAGTACACAACAAATAGTAATTGGTAAAAGTTTATGTACTACAGTGGTATTGGATGCGCGTGTTTTTTTGTTGATCATCTATCGGGTTTTTCTAGTTTCGCGTTTTTTCTATTTTGATAATGGCTTGTCAATATGTGGAGGCCCCCAAGATGTGGAGGCCCGTGGGCAGCTGCCCACTTTGCCCACTCCTAAATCCGGCCCTGACGTGCTGGTATACATGTGTGCATTTGTGGGATGAAGGAATTGAAAGTAGAATGCGTACACATGCATGTGTTACGATTGGGAAAAATGTAGAATGGAACACTTATTCTGTATAATGTAACTGAATGAAAACTGAAAACTAGAATTATACATCAATATGAAATAAACGTATTCAATAAATAAATAAATAAATAAGTATACGTGAAAATGTGTGTCAGAAAATGGTAATAGAAGAAAACGAAAGTTTTGAATGAGAACTATAAAGCTCGTACATACAAAACGCCGCCAGACAGAGCGTATCAGAGAGTATGGAAGTTATGAATTTGGAAGAGGTAAAAGTTTTAGTCAGCTGCAGAAGGGTGAATTTTAAACCTACCGTAAGGTAGGTGTGGCCCGGTGTATCTTGACTTTCGTAAAGGGTAGTCCAATACTGCACTCTGACTCAGGGATTTCCCTACACCCCCTGAATTTTCCCATCATCACTCTTGGATTCTATTCAACTCTACGTGTAATAGCTTGGGGTTAGTGACCCCGCGAAGTTACTAGGTTTCTAAACAACAACAAAGGCACTTACCGGTGCTTTGATTTAGATCTTCTTTAGGGCCTAGTATAGATTTCCAGCGTCCCACAAAGCGCCTACCTAATTCTCTAACTTTACTAATTTAGAAGCTATAGACATTACCCCTACACTTATATACTGTTTGACAACTTCTTGCTAACATTATAACGCTTTAACAACATCACCAAATTAAACTTAGCACCAACGATTTAGTCAGATACGAATAACCATGCTGTTAGTCCAGTCCAAACAAACGAACAGATCGCGTTCAGCTGTTTATCCTTTTGTGTTGCCATTCAGTTTTCTTTTAGTGATTTTTAGACGATACACACACACACACACACACACACGTCACCTCAACTTTTGTAAAGGGTAGTCCAATACTGTACTCTTTGACCCTACACCCACTGAATTTTCCCATCATCACTCTTGGATTCTATTCAACTCTACGTAGCTTTTACAGATGCCTGTCTTATAAAACACCGACAGTTGACTAAAGCGAGACACTACCAGCAATGGAGCTGCCATATGATCGGGGGACAGAATAGAGAATTTGAACGTAGAAGCAGGAATTCATTTCTTGCTGCTCTCAATCACAGCAGCTACATTTGAGCGTTATTTTTTGTCATTGAATAGAATTTTTCGTTCTGAAAGAAGTCTCCTGCCTGATCATGTGAATGAACTAATGAATATATTAATTGAAGGACTGAAAGTAGCGGACTCACAGGAAGCCACCAAAAATGGACGCACTGCATTCGAGAAATTCATTAACAGAGTTCAGCAAAATTACAAGAAACCAAAAAGAGTGTAGATGTATTGCTTCATAGAAGGCCTGAGTTAGGTTGAGTAGCCAATTTTAAATATAATAAAATGGTTGTGGAACATTTTCCACTCTTTACTATGGTGTCATACAGCCCACCTTCACCTTCACGGTCCCGCCCCTCGGCCCTCACCCCGCTTGAAACTTTTCCTGGAGAAAACACCGCTTCGACTAGAGTTTTCATTCCTTAGGACTGACAGTAAATGTCATGAATAGGATTTGTTTCAACTTTTACCGAATTGAAAGATTGACGTTTCAATTAAAAAGGGAACATTGGTTTCTGATGATGTAAAATCATTGTTGTGGAATGAGAGAAGAATTATTTACTTTTTAGATGTAATGAGGAATTTTTCGAAAATTTAACTGCAATCTAGATACCCAGGATTACACCAGAGATTACAGACATAACAGTATCCATTGTATCTTCTCTCATTTAATACATAGCGTGAAATATATATATATATATATATCCCCCTCGATTAGGTACTCCGGCTTGCCGGGCCGAGGGGACTCGTACACCTCGTGGGTTGTTGAGGTTTCCTCAACTCCTCGCGGGGTGTGGGCGAAGAGTTACCTAGTTGCGTTTCCCCCCCCCTTTCTTTTCTTTTTGCTCCCCCTTTTTTTCCGTCTCTCCCGGAATTTCTTTTGTCTTGACCAGTCTTGGGGTCATCGGGTGCACCCGCCGGGGGGCATCGCTCCGTGGCTGAGCCGTGCTCCGGGGACGGTACGGGCGCCCGGACCGCTGCTGCGTCTGGATTGGGTCTTTGCTTGGCCCTTAACGGACAAATCTCCGTAGTGCCAATCTGCTGTTTTTAAAACGACAGTTAGGTTGGGGGGCGGGCTACCCGGGACGTTGGGCCTGCGCTTTGAAGGATGCAGCGGCGGCTGGTGCATCGCCTTGGGTCCGAGGCTGCCGTTTTTGTAAAACTACTGTTTATGGGTTCTATTTCTAAACTTCACTCCCCCTCTTGTTGACGACTCTGGCCCGCCCTTGGATTTGGATCAGACTACTACTTCTGGTCGTTCAGCGGCCTCTGCCTCCGCTGGATTGACCTTCAAGCCGTATGGGTTCCTCTCGTCCTCTGCGGCGTCTGGCTCTCGTGGCCGGACTCGTGGTGGCCGTAGGGCGGGGTCTTCGCGGCCCTTGTTCTCTCGCCCACTCTCGGTTACCGTTACACATGGACCTGTCTCTGCTGTCAATTTCTGTCCGGTGGACAGGTTCCTTGTTCTCCGCCCTTCCGCTGGCTCCCTTCCGGGCAACTCGGAACGGGTGTTTCAGCGCCTTAAGACGACAGGGGTTCCCTGTCGTTATGATATCCGCCCTCTGGAGGATGGGTCTCTTCTTTTGAAGTCCCGTTCTTCGGGGGTGACTGGGTCCCTTCTACAGTTGCAGGATGTCTTGGGTTGCAGAGTTTCTGTGACTCCCCATCCGCAATTGAATAGCTGTCAAGGCACCATTTTCGCTTCCCGTCTGCTGTCAATCCCGGTTGGCGAGTTGCAGGAGGATCTTGCCCCCCAGGGGGTAACGAAGGTCTTCCGCTTTTCGTCGCGCCGGGATGGTGCTCTTACCCCGTCCGCTCGTCTGCTCCTGACCTTTGACTCCCTTGTGCCTCCGGCCCAGGTGTTCTGGGGCATGGGTGATCGCCGGTCGTGTGAGTTTTCGGTGCGACCATATGTGCCTGACCCGGTTCGCTGCTTTGGCTGCAACCGGTTCGGCCATGTTAGTTAGCTCTGCGTGCCGCCGTGAGGGTAAGCTATGTGTCCGCTGCGGTGGGCCTGCGCACCCTACCCCGTGCACGAAGCCCCCGCGGTGCTCGAACTGTTCGGGGGCCCACCCTTCCTCTTCTCGGGACTGCCCCGTTTTCAAGTTTGAATTTGAGGTGCGGTCCTTAAGGACTACCGAATTCCTTAGTGCGCGGGAAGCGCGCGATAGGATCTGTGACCGGGAGCCGCGGCGGGGGTTGTCCTACGCTGCGGCTCTTGGCCCTGGCGGGTCCTCGGGCCCCTCCCGTGCTACCCCGGCGTCTACCGGAGTGGTGCCCCCCCTGGAAGTCCCGGGGGTTGGTGGTCCTCCTGGCGCCGCGGGTCCTTCTTGTTCCTCTGCCTCACTTTCTGACATCCCATCTGATTCCCTGCCTACAAGTGCCCCTTCTCCCCCTCCGGCCTTGGGGTCTGGATCCTTGCCTACTCGTCTCTCGGGTGGGGAGGGGGATGCCCCGAAGGGGAGGAGGAAGCGTCGCCGTGGTCGGAGTCGGAGTCCTTCCGACCCGATCCTGACTGCTGCTCGCCCTGCTTCCCCTTCTTCCCCGTCTTCACCGGAGGGGAAGCGGCGCGCTGTTCCTGATCCGCTCGGGACTCCCACCCCTATACGGAGGGCTGGTGAGGCGTCACCTCCCGGTGCCCCGACCAGTGTCCGGGTGTCGGTCGAGGTACACCGCCCCATGACACCCTCGATTACTGACTCTGTTCCCATGATAGACCCGGTCGAGAGGGGCCTGGCCCTCCTTCATGGAGTCTCTCTCCCTCCGGCTCCTGCTGAGAGTGGTCGGGTCTCTCTCCTGGATCTACCTCTCCCACCTGTGGTCGACCTTTCCTCTCCCCCCCGTCAGTGCTTGTCTGGTTTGACGAGCCCTCGAACAGCTGGTTCCCCCCGGTCCCCCTCTGGTGGGGAGTTGGGGGTTTCGGCTGGGCCCGACTCGTCGTCTCTCCCCCCGCCGGGAGAGCCCCCCTCTGACCTCCCTGTTCTACTCTCCACTTCTCGTTCTACTACGGGTGCAGCAGATGCGGAGTCGGTGGCCCCTACCCCCCAGTTCTGGGTGAGTCGGGGAAACCGATTCCGTCCCTGGTTACGGACCGTTGAGTTTGCTGCTCAGCTTGGTCCGTGGCTATTTCGCTGTTTTCTCTGCCTCTTATAATGCCGCTTCCCCTTACAGTTCCATCTTGCATTGGAACTGTAGGGGGCTTTTAGCTAACTGGGAGAACCTTGCCTCCCTGCTGGAGAGCGAGCGGCCTTCCTGTGTTTGTCTCCAGGAGACTATCCTGGCTGCGCGGGGACTCCCTCGTCTCTCTGGCTATGTTGGTTTCCTTGCACCCCGGATGAGCACACACGCCGGCGGGGTGCGGCGATTTACGTGCATCATTCGTTACCATCGCGTGGTGTGCCTCTTCGCACTTCCTTGCAGGCTGTGGCTGTGCGGCTCTTTTTAGATCGCCAGTACACTGCCTGCTCGGTTTATATTCCTCCTCATGACCCTCCTTCTCGCGACGCGGTTCGCGAGTTGGTGCTGCAACTACTCGACCGTTTCTCCTCCTCGGGGACTTTAACAGTCGCGACCCGGCTTGGGGAGATGTTCGGTCGACTAATGTTGCTGGTATTTTACTCTCCTTAATGGAGGAACTTTCCTTTGCGTGCCTTAATTCCGGTGAACCTACTTACTTCCACGAACCCACAGGTTCATTTACCTGTATTGATCTCTCCTTGGTGTCCCTCGATGCCTTACTCGATTTTTCGTGGAAGGTGTTGGGGGACTCTTATGGCAGTGATCATTACCCAGTCTGTCTTGAGCCGGTCGGTCCGCAGCCGGGCGTCTCGTCTCGACCGAGGTGGTGCCTTGCGCGGGCTGACTGGCCATCTTTCAGAGCTCGTTCCGTCATTGTCCGTTCGGTATTGAGCTTTGGCTCTGTGGATGAGAGCTTGGAGTTCTTCGAGCGGGTGGTGATGGGCGTCGCGGAGGACTGTATTCCTCGATCTTCCGGTAACCCGCGGACTCGTAGCGTCCCGTGGTGGACTCCACAGCATGTCACCAGGCGGTGTGCGAGAGGAAGAGGGCAACGCGCCGCTTCCACCGCACCCGGCGCGCGGACCACTTGATTGAGATGCGGCGGGCGAAGGCTTTCGCCCGCCGGACTCTCAAGTTGGCCCGTCGGGCCTCTTGGCGTGCTTTTGTGTCCGGCATCTCCTCATCTACCCCTTCTGCTGCTGTGTGGCGGAAGGTACGTAGTATCGAGGGGAAGCCAGTCCCTGCTAGTCGCCCTGTCCTTCGGGACGGGGACGGCTTCCTTTCGGATCCTGCTGCTGTGGCTGATCGGCTGGCCGGTGCTTTTGCTGCGGTTTCCCGTTCGCCTTCAGCTGCGGATCGCCCTTTATCGGAGGTCACGTTCCCGCCCCCTGGGAACGAGCCCTATAACCATCTCTTTACGATGCGGGAACTTCGGGCTGCCTTGGCAACCCGTCGTTCTTCCGCCCCTGGCCCTGATGACATTCCGTATGACTCTTTGGAATTTGCACCCGATGGCCCTGCACTTCTTGCTGGATCTTTTCAACCGGGTGTGGGTTGAGGGGTCGTTCCCTTCCCGTTGGAGGGAGGCGATTGTGGTCCCGATACCTAAGCCGGGGAAGGATCCGGCGGAGGTGGCGAGCTATCGGCCTATTGCTTTGACGAGCTGCTTATGCAAGCTCCTTGAAAAGATGGTGGCCGTCCGACTTTCCTTTACACTGGAGTCGCTTGGGTTATACCCCCCGACCCAGTATGGTTTTCGTCGATTTCGGGGTACTCTGGACCCCCTTCTCCTCCTTGGCCATGATGTACGGGAGGCATTTTCCCGCCGGAATCTTGTTCTGGCCGTCTTTTTCGACGTCCAAAAGGCCTATGACACGACCCGTCGGGGAGTTGTCATGGACCGTTTGAAGTCTCTTGGTTTTGTGGGCTTTTTGCCCACGTTTCTTCGCAACTTCCTCTGCCGTCGCACTTTCCGCGTCCGTAATGGGGCGGCCCTATCTGCCCTGTATGTTCAGGAGGAGGGGGTGCCCCAGGGGTGTGTTTTAAGCGTCTCCTGCTTCAACCTGGTTATGTCTGCGCTACCGGGAGCTCTTCCGCCCTCGGTGCGCTGTTCCATCTACGCAGATGATCTGGCTGTCTATGCCGCGGGGACGAGTCCCCTCCTTGTGGAGAGGCAAGTCCAACTCGCGGTCAATCGGGTTGAACGCTGGGCGTCGTCGGTGGGCCTTACGTTGTCTTCCCCGAAGACTTCGTGTGTGGCCTTCCTTCCGTCGAGGAGACGGGGATCCGGCGCCATCCCGGCCTTTAACCTTACACTCGGGGGTCAGCCTCTGGCCCTCGGTCCATCAGTACTCTTCTTGGGTATGGTTTTCGACAGCCGTTTGAGCTGGGTTCCCCACCTTCGCCGGCTGCGCGAGTCCGCGAGACGTACCCTGGATTTGCTGGGGCATCTGTCGCATACTACATGGGGCGCGGATAGGCGGACGCTCCTCCGTTTGTACGTGTCCCTGGTACAGTCCAAATTAGACTATGGGAGTGTGGTGTATGGCTCCGCCTCCCGCACGGCCATTCGGATACTGGATCCGGTCCTCTCTAGAGGACTGCGCATGTCATCTGGCGCCTTCCGCTCCTCTCCGGTTGATAGTCTGCAGGTTGAGTGCGACATCCCTCCCTTGGAGGATCGGAGGTCGTTCCTCATTGCTAAACACTATCTCCGGATCCTCCGTCTTCCCACCTCTCCTCTGTTCCAGGTGGTTGAGAGGGCGTTCTGCGGGATGGGGGTTGGTATTTCACCGACACGGTGACCTCCCTCCTCGATGGTATGGGCACTCCCCCTCCATCCGTTATACCGGTCTCTTTCAGTGGTGTTGCACCTTGGGAGAGCACCCCTGTTGCGTGCTGTAGGGCGTTGCGCCCCGTTCGCAGGACCGAGTCGGACTCTGCCTTGCTTCGGTCTCTGTTCCTTCAGCATGCGGCGTGTCACTCTGCATGTGTTGCGGTCTTCACGGATGGCTCGAGGTCGTCGGGGGGCGTTGGAGCCGCGGCTGTTCCCCAGTCGTCTGCCCTTGCTCCCCGATGTACCCGTCTCCCTGATGAGGCTTCCGTTTTTACGGCGGAGCTCTATGCCATTCTGAGCGCTCTGGAGGTGGTGCGGGAGCATCCGGATTTGTCGTTCGTCATCCATTCGGATTCCCGCAGTGCCCTGGATGGCCTGGAGTGTTTTGACCCTGTCCACCCGCTGGTCCGACGAATCCAGCTACTGTACCATACTCTTGTCGCTTTCGGTGGCAAGGAGGTGGTAGTTTGCTGGGTCCCAGCACATGTTAACGTGGCTGGAAATGAGGCTGCCGATCGAGCTGCCCGTTCCGCGTGCCGACTGCAGGTTTCACCCGTGTCCCTCCCTTTTTCTGATTATATCCCTGGCTTCCGTAGGTTTTTGCGCTCCCGGTGGCAGAGTCGCTGGGATGGCGCTACGGATAACAAACTTTGCAAGATTAAACCCAAGTTGGGATGTTGGGTCTCTTCCTTCCATCGGTCGCGCCATAAGGAGGTGGCTCTGGCCCGCCTCCGTATTGGCCACACCCACCTGACCCATGGCTATTTGATGGCCGGGGATCGGGTGCCCCGATGTCCCAATTGTGACGTCCTACTTACAGTTGCTCACCTCCTGGTGGAGTGTCCGCTTTACTCTGCGCTGCGCGCAGAGTATTTTCCCTTTTTGGAGAGCGTCGGGCTTTGTGATAGGCTTGGCGCTCTTCTGTCTGAAGGTCCCTACTTTTCGATAACCGGGTTGTTCTTCTTCCTCTTTCGCTCCCGACTTCTTTACCGGCTGTGACTCCGCTATGATCTTTCTGCTTTTCCCCCACCTCCTCCTCCTCCTCCCCCGTCTATTGTTCATTTCCATTAGTTGTTCCATACTTTTCGTTCTGTGTTCGCTCTGCTATCCACCTTTCTTTTGGTGGCCATGAGCGGTCATTCTTTGAAACAAAAAAAAACAAAAAAAAATATATATATATGTATATATATACAAGAATTTATATTCTGTACCGATTCATCGATTTGTTGTACCTGGTATTCCATACATTAAAACCAAATTCACCCTCTCGTCTATTGTTAATTTCGCAGCCATCCCTACTTACAGTAAAAGAAAAAATAATATACGGGGCTCCAATAAACCTTAGCCCCCCCGCCCATGACCTAAACCATTAGAGGGACAGTAAAACTAAACATACCTTACAAAAGAGAATTTAATCCTGCATTTAATGAGATACAATTAAAACTTGGGGTTCCCGCCATTGGCTTCCAAGACAACCTGAATTCGCTTTGGGTAGCTTGCCAAAAGTGACGTGAATAGATCTTGATCGTTACTGCAAATTTGCTAAAACAGTTTCAATGTGTTGCGTCATTGTATCCTTCGAAAATCGATTTGCTGCAGGTTCTTGAAACAAGAGACATTCAACCTTGTCCTTTATAACTGATCCAATGTGTTCACAGACGTTCAGGTCAGGAGAATTTCCTGGCCATTCTTCATTTCCAAAGAAATCGATCTCATGGTTCCGCAACAACTGTTGAGTGGCTAATGCCTTAAAGCAGGGGGCCTTATCGTGCGGAAGTGTGACCTGATCGACATCCATAACATTGTTTGGGTTTCTTAGAAAAGGAATGACATGCTGGGATAGAATAATATCACGAAAATACTGTCCATCCCAACTCTGACCATTTGGCTTCAGCACCCACATGAGCTTCTTTGCAGTGAACAAAACAAACACACCAACACAGTCTGGACTTTTTAATAATTCGCGATAATGTTCATTGTCATCGATTTCATCTGGTGTTGTGGGCCACACTCGATCATTTTGATAGTTAGGCCGACGTGTTACGTAAACAAAAAATTCATCGGAGACAGCTAAATGCATGAAATCATCCACATCCCAATCTTCAAGATAATGGGCAAACCACATTCTGTCATCAATGTTAAGTTGAGTTTTTCTTGGCTTTGGAAGTTCATGCCAAGGCTTTAAACCTTGCCTATGACGGTACAGTCGAATGATCTCACCACTAACGATCTTTCCTCTCAACACTTTGATCTCTCTAGAAAGTTTAGCACAGCTGTTTTTCCGCTTACGCGTACCGCTTTCAATGATGTCCTTTGTTTCCTGAGAGAGTAGCAAATTTGGGCGCCCAGATTTGGTTGTATCCATTTCACATTCATCCAAGGTTTTATTCCAATTTCTTTTGACGAAGTCCTCACTTTTTCGCAACTTTTTGGCAACCCATGAACGTGTTATAAAGGTGGCTCCACCATCACGAGCTTCCCGAAATGTTATTGCTCGTACGCGATCTATCACACGTTGCCTCTCCGAAGCACCAATTAATTGAGAAGCCATTATATTATCACTTTATCAGCTAGAGTAATTTTAATACCTGCAATAAATAAAGAATTTTATATATTTTTATAATCACTAAAAGCTATTTCGATATAAGTAAACATGTAAGCTGCAAATGGGGTTGCTAAGGTTTTTTGGAACCCCTTATTATAATCAACACTGAAAATTCCTTTGATGCGCTACTTTTGCGCCACCCTGTATATATAGTTATTCCGCCATGAAGCGTATTTTTTTACAAATTTTATTGTATTTTGAGTTTACAAATAGTTTGTTTCCATGTTCACACACATATAATATTCTTAAATAATTATTCTTCACTCAGCTTTATTGAGTATATATATATATATATATAAAATTTAATTAATATATAATATATATATATATATATTGCAGGGGCGGATTTAGGGGGAGGTCCAAGGGGTCCTGACCCCCCCTTTTGTTGGCTGAAAATTTTTTGTAACCTCGTTTAAATATGCCTATATTTAATGTAAGCCAATTGTCTCATGCGTGTCACAGTGCTCTTTTTATTTGCAGTTTACATATTACTGTACCACCCACTGCAGAAGCCATTAGGTATTTCCTAATTTTGGGTGATAAATTTTCGTCTTGGACCCCCCCCCCCCTTTTCCAAAATTTTGGATCCGCCCCTGCATTGTGTGTGTGTGCGTGTTTTGAGGGAGTTGTTTGTTCAGAAAGTCTATCCATTCCTTGTCCTTATATAAACTCATACTTTCTCTCATTCCAATTGGCATAATTTATACGATTTTTTACGTCGTAATACTGCATTCATATAGTAGTAATTGCTGACTATGCATTATGCAACATCTGCGTTATCGTATTAGCTACAATAGTTATTATATTAAACCAAAACTTACTGTATTAGATACTCTTCATACTTTTTTTCTTTTCTCCTCCTCTCTTTACTTGCATGTCTGTAGTTTGCATGGTATGACAGTGTTTGAGTTAAGACTGTTTGCATGGTTTGTAAGCGTTCTTATTTTACTTCTTTTCATCTTTCACCCCTTTCCTATTCTCTTCGACTATTTTTCCGACTTGTCGGCAGTGGCCGGCGGATGATGATGGTGAGTCTTTCTCTCTCTTTTTCTGAATTAAATGTTAACCCATGAATGATAGGTTTTGCTACTTACTTAACCCCTTATTCTCTTCTTTTAACTCCCTATTCTCTTCGTTCTCTCGGGCTAACCTCAGAATGAATCTTAGGGTCTTTGTTAGCCTTAGCTTCTGTAGATCTGTAGAATAAATAATTATTGTATTGGCTGTATTCTAATAATTAATCACTCGAAGGTTTACAGTAAATAGACATCTCAACAATTGTTGGATATATTTGGAAAATTTACTTAAGTATATAATAAATATATATTATTTAATTAATAATTATTGATAATAATAATAATAATAATAATAATAATAATAATAAGTTTAACAATGTGATTGATTGACTGTAATATAACGTTACATAAGTTAAACTGTTACCAGTTCGCTTATAGTTTGTTCATACAAAATTGATATGTTGCTCTACATATAAAGTGATGCATAAGAAACGACTCTACTTTATTAAATGATAATAATAATAATAATAAAATCGACTATACAATTAGTGTTTACTATATCCTCAGGTTTTTTGTGAAGAAATGTTACAAAAAACACCTTCTTTAAGATGTACTTAATTGTCCAAATTTTTCATATAAAAGATTGAAAATCACGTCTGTATTGAAGAACAGAATGAATTTTGGTCTTCGGTCAAACCCGTTTACTGAAGAAGAAGAAGAAGAAGTTGAACGGTGTTTCCTGCTGATTGGGTTTAGTTTCCTGATTTTGAGAATCAAAACTTGATCATAGCATTCAGTACATCTGATCATCTATACCTGTCTTTTGTATACTCAGAGATCTTTTAAAACATATATGTACATCGACATCATCTTCGGCTGTTGCAATACGAGTGTTTACAATTTTTCAGATTTAAGAGAAATGTGAAAAAGGTATTATAAAAGCTTCGATTTAATCATAAACAAATATTTAGTTAAAGAAAAGAAAAAATTATTTCGGACTTCGAAAATCCCCAAAATATACAGGCACAAAAATTTCCCCATGGTGATATGTTCATAACCATATATTGCCTACGAGATCCATGGAAAGCTCAAACAAATACTGAGGACTATAAACAGACTGGTTGGTTGGTTGATCTTCAGCTGTCTTCATCATTAACAAAGCCTCTATAAAGAAGAGAGTTTTGGTCAAAAAATACAAAGAAATAAATCGATATTTACTCGTCAACAACATTATTCTAGGTTAGGTTGTTAAGTGAGGTCAGGTTAAACCAACTCATCTAAGATTACTTTAGATTAATTTAGGTTGGGGTTATATCAGTAGAAGTATCGCTAAAATATCTTGTTGGCCGCTTGGGAACAGTTCTAATTAAGTCTATTTGATTTTATTCAGAAAGTTTTACAAACATCAGACTAAAAGTTTAGTACGTGAACAATTAATTAAAGATTAGATTACAGTATATGGATCAGCTCTACTGGCCACTTTTTTCAAAGTGTGCTAATTTAGTATTAAATCTTTTATGGTATTTTCTTAAGGGCCACTGGAATCGATTAAAATAGGTTTAGTCTTAAAATTTTAATGTTTTTTCAGTGTACGATCAGTGCAGGAAACCTGTTCCATGGTCGCTTGAGAAACGGTGTCATTCGTCCACGTGAATTCATCTCCACTGTGGAAGAATATGTGATTCCCACGCCTTATCATGAGCCATTGTCAAAATGTTTCATTAACTGCAATGATACTCGAATGATAACAAAGATATACAGGCAGGTTTCCCTAGTTCGACTCAATTCTCGCTACGAGCCAGAGTTTTATCTATAGATTTATTTGATGGAAAAGATAGTGGACAAATGCCACTTTGAAACTTCTTTCCGATTCATAACCTGCCTGAACGTAAGGTAAAAATAAACTCTTTTGAAATAAGTGAAAACATTCTTACTCATTTCCATATTCCTGCAGTTCGACAACTTCATCATCTCCAGGATCAGATCCCAACTCTCGGAGCTTCTTTTCGAGTTTTGCTATTCTTCTTTTGCTGTTTTGTTGGAAGTCTACGAACTCGGCGAGGAGTCTTGCCAAGCGGGTACTGATAATGTCCAATGTATTTTCTGAAATGTATCAGATCTTTAGTTACAGTTTTCCGTTGGCGCGAATTAAAGTGATCACAGAAGTGAGAGAAAGTGGGAGAGAAAAGAAAGAAAAAAAGAAAGAGTAAAAAAGAAGATATAAAGTATAACTAATTTATTAAACTAAGTTTTATTTTGAAATTTGGACCATATGATATTTTCACTGACAGATATATTATAAACCAATAGATTCTACCCCTTTTATATTATTTTAACGATTACGTTTTGATTTAATGTAAACACTATTCTTCTTCTTCATAATATCCAAAGCCTACCCATTTTTTAGTCAGTGCGTGCTCACATTAAACCGTTGAAAATTTAATAGAAAAAGATTTTGAGCAGAAAATTTTAAACCAGAGAGAGTTCAACAAAAGCTTATTTATAAAATTGTAAATGTCACATCAAATTATAAATGAAACTCGTCGGTTACATTAAATTTTTGGTAAATCTTCTATTTAAAGTAAATGTCAAACCTTCAGTGGTTTTAATATTTAAAAAGTTATGCAATATTTTTTTACACTTAAAAACTTGAAGAGTTAATGTTGTCTAGTTTATCGCCACATCCTTTAAAATAACTAAAACAAATTTGGTTTAATCTAACCTAACCTCACCTAAACTGAACTAACTTAGGTTCAACCTAACCGATGACAAAGTGTCGGTAAAGAGGATGGATGGAGAGAGACTGTTAAATACAACCGTATCTTCCCTCCGCAGTGGTCATCTCTAGATGACAGAACCAACAGTACGTTGATCGGCTATTTGGCTTGTGTCTGTCAGTTGGTTTATCCGCTTATATATCGTCTTTCAACCATGAAAAGTCATCGAGACAGCCGGTAAGTGTCTTACCCACAGAAGTCACTTTGTTTTGAATGGATTCGTGTTCCTTCTGCGCTGCTTTCATCGCTTCTTCATCAATGAGGTTGTCCTTCAGCAGGATTTGTCTTCCTCTTTCTAGCAGCATCTTCTTCGCATCAGGATACTAAACAACGACCAAATCAGTTTAGGTAATATATATATATATATATCAGTGTTAGTGGCATAGTCAAAGAATCTTCACAAATACTATTTACTTTCAGGAAATTCATTTTTTACTGTTAGACTTTTAAAGAAGCGTCTATGAACTCTTGAAACCTTAAAGGAACGTTACCTATTTTATTCTGATTAAGATCAAATGATTTTGTTCAGCCTTAGAGACGACCTCTATAAACACACCAAAAGGGTAAAACAGTGTTTGATAAAGTTAATTACTTTTAGTTTAAAAAAGTGAGGACTGTTAGGTTTCAAGACTTCAAAGCTGAAAACAAGTACTGTATGTATGTATGCTGGTGTTTCTTAATGTACGTGTTAAGATACGTTTAGTTTCGTCAAGTTCGGTTTGGGTAATCTTGGGTGAGTTTGATAATAGATATACATAAACTGTCCTGTTGCCCATGCGGGCATAGGTCCCTTCTTACCTCCGTCAGAGCATCCCAAAGATCGTCCTTGGAGAGGCAAAACAAGTCAGAGTAACCAACGCTCTTCACATTCGCCGTCCGTCTGTTCCCCGTCTTGTTGCCGGCGATGTTCAAGATGGATAACTTGGGTTGGAAGGACATAATTGAAACATTTCTTACTTTTTTGCTGATAAATAAGTTTATTCAGACAAAATATCTATTTTTAACTAAAAGAAACTAACTTCAAACAATATTAAGCCATTTAAATTTTCCCCGGACCCATTATAAAAATAAGACACTTCCACACAAATATCAATTTCACTACAGTCTTAATTAAGAGAACCTCGCCAAAGACACTTCCTGATCCCAAAGTGACAAACACCGTCTTCAGATCGTCACCAACGACGGACAGGTAACCTCTTTTTACAATGTACATTTCTTTTCCTACGTCGCCCTTCCTACAGACGAAGTCTCCGGGGCTGAAAACCTGGAAGAGGAATTTAGTGTTTGAAAAACAGTAGTTTGTTGCGGGAGTGAGAAATGGAAAGGAAAAAGGAATTCCAGAAGAAACAGCTCACCATTTCTGGTTATAATCATTGGCAAAATAGAACTACAGGGTGGTGCAAAAGTCTGGACCCATAGGCGGTTTATATGGAAAAAAAGTGTGGCCTGCAGGAAGTTTATTATGAAATGAAATTTAATTAACCATACACCAGTGACTAAATTATGTTAAATTTAACGTTCTAGTTCAGAATTTACAATAAGTGTTCGAATTGATGTCCATCTTCTTCCAAACACTTTTCTACTCGGTTGACACAAGACCTTTGCACATTTGTAAGCATAGTAATATTCGTTCTTATGGCTTCAATTTCTGTTGTGATGTTATCCTTTAGCGCTTGTATTGTTCTTGGTTTGTTAACGTAAACCACTGATTATAAAAATCGAAAGATATTTTTTATATAGTAAATTGCCTATGGGTCCAGACTTTTGCACCACCCTGTATATCATTTGGAGAATAGTGTGTACTGTGCAGGAGCGGCTCGCAGGTAGGCACTGTGGAACTGCAGCACCCCCATGATCTTATGATCTTTATATTTAAATATTTAAAATAGCCTCTGATTATTTTTTTTCAATGAACTTTGAGTTTTTAAATCAGATTATATCCTTTTTTCCTTAAACTATTTCAATGCCGAACGAATGAATCACGAAAGTAGTAGCTTCAGCCTTCCCGTGGAACTGCATACTTAACAGTTCCATATTTTGTTCGAAACGCTTGAAATCTCGGTGGCGGACGTACGAAGAGTGAGTCAGAATCGCGGGTTTAAGAGGATCCAGAGCACTGTGGACAGAGCAGTGCCGATTTGTTTGTTTGGCGTGTTAGTTGTGTTGCTGTATCGTTTGCTAATTCGAAATTTAATTTCCGAATTACATTTATCAATGATTCGTTATCATTTATTTTTTGTCGTGAGATTGAAGTTAATTATATAATAATTGGATTATTTACAATATATAGCTTTCATTTCTTAGAATATTTTTTCGCTCAGAATAAAAACAGAAGAATGGAATTTGTTTATAAATAAAATTTTTGGCAAATTCGAAATTACCCGTTAAGCGTAAGTACCCTATAATTGATTTTATGATACTATTTTACTTATTTTTATGACTGAGTAGTGAGTAGTTATCTATTTATCTATTCGACTTTCTCTCTCTCTCATATATATAATCGACACAATTGTTCGCAATTTCTGAGGCAGCACCCCCATAACTGAAAGTCACGAGCCGCCACTGATACTGTGTACATGCAGAGCCGCCGAGAGCTGCCCCGGGCCCCGGGGAAGGATTGGTATATGGGCCCCCCTGTTTACTCAGTATTTTATAAAAAAAATTTGTGTACAAAACAAGCAAACTGATTATTTCTCCAAGTCACTATTCAAAACATACATTATGAATAAACAACTCAGAAGAAAATGACCATTTTATTTTTTGAACCAATTATATTAATTCTATCACCATACAACTTACAAATGCAGTACCAGACCATTGTTTACTGCAAAATTTTCATAATTAGAAGTGTACTTTCTTTGCCTTCTCTCTAGCAAAGTGGTACATAAATGATTCTGATGAAATTTAAAGTACGGGCTAACTGGCTTTCAATTACAATGGTTCCCAGATCTGTCAGTCGGTCTTGGGCATTGGTGGACCGCAGATAAATAATATTTTTTTCTGTTTCAGTTTGACTATGATAATCTCTATAAAATGTATGTTCATTAATTACAGTATATTCTCTCTGTTATTTAATCAATTGCTTTATTAATATTTTTAGATTTTATCCCCCCTTTTTCCGGGCCCCCTAGAGGTCCGGACCCTGGGGATTTATCCCGGCTTCCCCGCCCTCTCGGCGACACACGTGAAATGAAGTTATTTTACCTTCTAGTTTAATGTACACACTATCGGTTCCAGTGGTCGGGGCACACTGGACCGTAAGGCTGGTGTGGCCTAGTGTATCTTGAGTAATGAAACTGATGGTACATCAATTAACCCTAGAAGGCTATCGTGGCCTATTACAATAAAAGTACAATTGTTTTTTTTTTCTGGGAATGATGTCTTTCGTTATACACAAGTTCATTTTTATTATTGTTTTGTAACAATTATTTTTTTTTTTTTTTTTCGAAATAAAGTCTGAGTCTAGCCTAGGGCCTACTAATCTGCTAGTCATTTAAATCCTATCATAGCCTGTTGGAGGCCAATTTGGGGTCTATACATTTGACGAACTGGAACTGGTTGGAGTTATGAAGAGAGTAACGGCGGAAAAACAGGATGTATTAAAGTTAGGCGTTTAGAAAGTCAATTTCTAACTAAACTGATCATTAAAATTAATTAGGAAGGCGCTGCCCTCTTGTTTCACTTATTAGCGGAGCGTAAATTGATGCTACAAGGGGTGCTAGGAATAGAATAAAAACCCACTCTAATAGACAGAGTTTATTTCCACGACAGTTTCGACGCCCACTGGCATCCTCCTCGGGTGGATACAGAAACACAAATGAAACAAAACAAGAGGGAAAAAACAGTTCAGGGATCGACCGTTAAGAAATTCGCACCTAGGTTGGATTCCATTCTCTCGAGACAGGAGGAGCATTTTCATTAAGTACATTCGCACAAATTTTTTAAAACTATCTTCCTGTTCTAAACATACAGATTCTATTATTTTTACATAATTATTACATTTATAATTAAATTTATTACATTTAATATTGCATAATTATTAATTACAGAAATTATAAATTTATTATTACATTGGTTATTACATTGTTGTTTATTATACAGAAATTATAAACCGAAAAACGAATGAAAAAAGGCGATTAGGAAATAATCCAGAGACCATTGAGAAATGGTCATTCAACTCATTGGACTCTATTCCCAAAAGATTCCGGTTAGCTTTAGACAAGCTCAGGAAGAATGAAGCAATATTTGTCACTAAAGCGGACAAAAGTAACACTGTGGTTATTTTGGACAAGTGTGATTATAAACAAAAAATGGAAGCGTTACTTAGTGATGAATTCACCTACACCAAAGTGAGATCGTCCCCCCTAAAGCGTCTTTCTGCCGAATTCAACAAAACCATCAGGAACTTATTAAAAGATGTCCCGGCGATTGATCCTAAAAGATTTCTACAGATTAACCCCAAACTCCCCCACATTTACGGCCTACCCAAAACCCATAAGATTAATATACCACTCCGTCCCATTATTTCACACAGGGGTTCCTTTAGTTACAGGTTATCTAAATTTCTTGCAGATAAATTATCCCCATTAGTTGGTAAATTTTCAGGCTCGCACATCACTAATTCCTGTGACTTTATTAACAAAGTTTGTCCTTAGATTTAAAACGGGGAAGAATGATAAGTTTTGATGTTGAGTCCTTGTTTACGAAAGTTCCCATTGATGATGTACTTAGTTTTTTAGATAGAAAATTGCCAACATGTAACGTAGAACTAGGCATGCCCACACTTCTGTATTTTTAGAACTGATAAAACTCTGTGTCACCATAATGCCTTCTCCTTCGGTGAAGAATTTTATTTGCAACGTTTTGGTATGGGAATGGGGTCCCCTTTATCCCCAATACTGAGTACATTATATATGGAGTATTATGAGTCGGAATTGTTGCAAACAATATGTCCCAGGAATCTAATTTGGTTTCGTTATGTAGATGATATTTTCTCATTTGGCCTGACCACTGGAACAACTTTGACACTTTCTTTCAGTCATTAAATAATCTTGTTCCCTCTATTAAATTTAAATATGAATGGGAGAACGACAAACAATTACCTTTTCTAGATGTTTTGGTCATTAACGAAAGCGGAAAGCCCAATTTCACGGTCTATAGAAAACCTACTCATTGTAATTCGTACATTCATTATTTTTCATATCATGATGAAGGGGTTAAAAGCTCAATTATTTCTTCCATGTTTCTAAGAGCACTCAGGATTTGTAGCCCACATTTGCTGGATCCGGAAAATTCAAAGGTTTGGAACATTTTTAAGGATTTAAAATATCCTGAGTGGTTTATCAGAAAGGCGTATTTTAAAGCCAGAAAATCTTTTTATGCCCCTCGGGAACCTTCAGTTAACCAAAAACAATATGTGAGTTTGCCTTACATTGCCGGCTTAGAAAGAGTAAAACCGTTGACGAAAGAATTTAAGTTTGCTTTGGCGTTCAAATATTCGTCTACCGTGAAAAGTAAATTGTTTAGGAATAACGTTGCAAAAGAGGAACAAGCCTGTGTCTACAGCATTCCCTGTAAAAGTTGTGATTTAGTATACGTGGGAGAAACTGGAAGAAGTATTGAAACCCGTATCAAAGAACACAAATATGCCTTCAGAAGTTGTAATACTAATAATGCCATTTTTTATCACGCTAGCCAAAATAATCATGCTATAGATTGGGAATCAAGTAAGGTACTTTATAAATGTAATAATTATGTCAAAAGAAAAATAATAGAATCTGTGTGTATAGAAAAAGTAGATAATTTTAATTTGTGCGAAGGTACTTATAAGTTAGACCCTTTAATGAGATTCTTGGTCAAAAAATCCCTTACGGAGTCGTGGGAACGTGTTCGAACCTAAGTGTGAATTTCTTAAATGTCTCTGGATTGGAATGTTTCCTTACTCGCTTTTAGTAAATGTAATAATGGAAGTAATTAATGTGGAAATAAATATATGCAGTAATTATGTCAAAACATTAGGATCTGTATGTATAGAACTAGAAGATATATTTTTAATTTGTGGGAATGTAGTTATAAGCTGACCCTGTAATAAAATGCCCTTCTGGTTTCGGGAGAACGATATCTAACCTAGGTGCGAATTTCTCAATGGTCTCTGGATTATTTCCTAATCGCCTTTTTTCATTCGTTTTTCGGTTTATAATTTCTGTATAATAAACAACAATGTAATAACCAATGTAATAATAAATTTATAATTTCTGTAATTAATAATTATGCAATATTAAATGTAATAAATTTAATTATAAATGTAATAATTATGTAAAAATAATAGAATCTGTATGTTTAGAACAGGAAGATAGTTTTAAAAAATTTGTGCGAATGTACTTAATGAAAATGCTCCTCCTGTCTCGAGAGAATGGAATCCAACCTAGGTGCGAATTTCTTAACGGTCGATCCCTGAACTGTTTTTTCCCTCTTGTTTTGTTTCATTTGTGTTTCTGTATCCACCCGAGGAGGATGCCAGTGGGCGTCGAAACTGTCGTGGAAATAAACTCTGTCTATTAGAGTGGGTTTTTATTCTATTTTGACCTTCACGTAAAAAAAGTGAAGTTTTTTGCATTTATTATGGGTGCTAGGAAGCTGACCTACGCAGATAGGCCTGGTATAGGCACTAAATCCCTGTGGCATATCTTTGTAATAGGCCCAGTTTTGAAGTTTTAGAATAATTAGAACTACCTTTGTCCTTTAGGCCTTGTAAAACTAATGAAAATGGATTTTCAGAGTCGAGAATAGAAGCGAAATTTGCTCAAAAACCATGATTCGTACTTTTTAGTTCTACTGATATATTTCTGCTAAAACAAAAGCACAGTACTGTATTCTGAAAATACAAAACTATAATGGCACATGCGCAGCTCATCGTCAAGAAGTGATAAAGTATTATACGATAATTTTTCTCTAAAGGAGCGAGATGTCGTTAAATAATTTGGTGTCGGTTTTCCATAATCAAACCTGCTACGTAGAGACCATCTGTGATATTTTTAAGTATAAAATCGCAATAAAAATTGAACTTAATTTTAAAAAAATGGATTCACAAAAATTTCTTTAACTTAAGAGAAGCATTTTTGGAAGAACTGCATCCTTCTAACTGAGAATGAAGTAAAGAAATTTTTATGTAAATAGCTCTCTTCATTTCAAAGAAAATCAATACTTCTTGTTTTGCATTTTCTTCTGAATTAACTTATTTGTTGCACTTTTTAACTAAAACTATGTTTAGTAATTTTTTTTACCTGTAATTGTAGTTTTAGCACGAGTTCAACGAGTAATCCAGGTTCGCAGTCTTGAAAAATTCTCACTTGTTTTAAGGTGTCCAAATGGACGTGTATCGCTATTTCAGCTTTAAGCTTATCGGGCAAAGACCCTAAAACCTGAAATAAATGGTGAAGTAAATATTACCGTTTGTAAAATTAATAAATAAATAATTAGAGTTTGTGTGTGTATGTGTGTGCCCACGCGCTAAAAACATTTCTCCAGTCCGACACAAGACCAAATAAATCCTACCGTTTCTTCATCCATGGACTGTTTGTTGCTCCACAAATAATCGAACCATTTGATGACCCTGATTTCCAAGTCCTTGGTGACTTTCCGGAATTCCATGTACTGCTTCACGCCATCCATTTTGTTCTGCAACGAAATTTAGGCAAGTGTTCACTAACCATTTTCATATTAAGATTTTCAAAATTTTTATTTTGAGGCAGACATTTTCTTTTGTCTAGGACTCTAGGAACTTTAACTAACGAGCCATATTTTAAAAATATTTGGGAGCTATTGAAGAATAGGGACGCCAGCCTTCTTTAGTTAGGCTTATAAGGCTAACTAACGAAATATCACGACCTAACCTAACCAATCGTTAGGTTAACTGTACGCCCTTGACGATTGGTTAGGTTAGGTCATGATATTTTCGTTAGTTAGCTTATAAAGCTAACTAAAGAAGGCTGGGGTCCCTATTCTTCAATAGCTCCAATATTTGTTTTCTCAGTGTAAATACGACGGACTGACAATTAAACATGAAATAGGTTTACAAATGTATTTCACAAAGGAAAATACACGTTTAATCTTTTCAGCATTTTCTAGTTTACTTCAATCTCTCGAGAAGTGTTGAAAGTAAGAATGAAAATACTCAGAAAAAGTAGTTTTTCGATATTTCTTTGTATAGCAAAATGCATACCCAGTGTAACTACCAAATTCATTTCCTTGTTCTGGTTAGATCGAAGGCTCTTAAACTCTTTTTAAACCCCTTGCCTGAAATTCTGCTCTAGCGGCATTCATGTTGGTTATCATGGAACCAACATTTCCCACGATGGTGGCGAAGATCAAGACTCCAACCAGGAAATCCAAAGTCACGAAAATGAACTCTTCGTCTCTCTCAGGCTGGGGAGTCTCTCCGATCGTAGTCAAAGTGAGTGTTGACCAATAAAAACTTTAACGAAATGAAATTACATTTAGATTTGGCCATTGTTCAATAAAAAAAATTATTTTGAAAAAACTCGTTTAACTTTACGCGTCACTTTTGAAACTTTATACAAAAGCTTCTTTAATTAGAATTTTTATACGCTCGTATCAAATCAGAAATGTTGTGAAACAGTATTAGATTTACTCTTTGAGAGAAGAATAAGCAACACATTTTCACAGATGTTAAAGAAACAAAAGAAAGTCGTTGAGGTTCGCGGACAAATAAAATAAATGAGATAAACGAACGACAAGATATAAATTTTAGGCTACTTCAAAGGCATCACTTTCCCTTACCTATAAATGTATTGATGTTTAAAAGCACCGTTATCTCCGATGGAGATATTTTTGTAGACCCAATTATCTTTTCCAAAACCAATGGCGTACGAAATGGCGAAGTAGAAACAAGCGTTCCAGTGAATCAAAATCAGAATCATAAAGACGACTTTGCAGATTCGAAACACGTTCGGGAAGTTCGTTCTGGTTTCAGTTTTGTCGAAAAATTCGTTGATTCGGGGAACTCTTTATTAAAGGCAAAAGAACAACAACAATAATAATTTCAAATAAGATTACGGCTTCCTCTAGATTCGAGTGGTTATGATAAAATGTATGTATTGTATATAGGTTACAGTCAGAGAGAATCGGGTTAGTCACTCGAGTTAGATTAGGATAGGTCAAATCACATTAAGAGTGGTTCATAAAATTATGATAGCCGGAACTAATGTAACTATCAAAAGAAGGGAAAGTCTGAATTTGTTAGTGTTCATTTCTTCAATAGAGATTAAATATCCTAACCTAATCTAATGTTACCAAATGGCTCGGAAATGTATAGCAGTACTTGGTATATTTACTTAAAAACTTCAAACTTGCACGTAAAGGGAACTACAGTACCTTTTGAACAGAATTTGTGAACACTGTGACTATAATATACTTTTTTGTGCAAACCCCGCAAAAATAAAATGAACACAGAAAACAGTTTTACATCAAACTAACGTATAGGCCTACCTCTAGTTATAATCACTTATCGAACGTAAATAGGCAAACGCACGCAATCAATATCTTGTAACCTTTTCATTTACTTCGTGAAGAGTTTGGCCACGTTGTGGCATCGATGCTATGAAATATTTGGGTGATGTGGTCCAAATTTTACCAAAATTCGGTCAATATTTTCTTTAGAATTAATATAGATGAAGGAGGAAGACTCGTTTTCCGCAACTGGTAATCAAGATCATTTCAGACGTGCTCAACAGGATTCATATCTGAGCTTGTCGGAGCCCCAGGAAGAACTTCTGGCCCAGGGGTGACGCAAGACAATTTTTTTGACACAGACAGAATCTAATTTTGCGACCTTTCAATTTGTAAACTGTAAACTTTTCACACCACGAAAAATTTTAACATTAAAAAAGAGTATTAAAAACTTAATTACTTTTATTTATATAGTAATAATAATTACATTAAACATTTAAAGTGGTGTAAAAATTTAATTGTTCTATTGGAAGTGTTGGTAAACAATAAACAAAAAAGACTTTTAAAACGCTTTACGTACAATACTTAAAACACTTCGATAAGAGCGAAAGTCGTGTAAAATAAAAAAAAAATCCCGCCAATATGTTCAGTACATTTTCATTATTATATATACACACGTAGGGTGGATCACTTTTCATTTTTTTTTTAAATTATAGCTGGTCAAAGTTTTTCCCATGATTTGGTTCAGTGGAAGTACACTGACACCATTTTTACCAAAATCGATCAATTGATTCTTGTTTGATAAGTTTAGACTTTAGTACAATGGATAAACTGTTAACAACCAGGAGTGGGAAGACTCTGAAAGTTACTTATTCTGGACAGCGCCGGCCTTAGGATATTTCGGGCCCTGTGCAGAGTATACTGTACGGGCCCCCCATGACACAAGTCAAATTGTTTTTCATTGCTAATCATTTTATTTTAGTAGATTGTTACAAGTACAAGAAGTAAAATTTAACTATACAAGTGCACCTGTAACAGAATACCAACAGACCAACAGCCTTTACTATTATTACTACTTATTACTTTATTATTATCAAATATTTAAACTATCATAAGAGGTTTCAACCAGCGCGGCGCCGGCCTTAGGATATTTAATTAGGAATAGGATAATTCAATTTAATTAGGATATTCAACAAAAGTAAATACAGAAAATAAAGTTTGTAAATATACAAAAAAGAAAATAACTTAATCAACTACAAATGAATATTTTGGCAATTGTAATATAAGATACTAAAACATAAAAGAATTAACTAGATTTAATAAAAATAAACATAAACCAATTGCAGGTATATATAAGTAACAAAAATCTTTTCATTAAAATCTATCTACTGTTTTAAATGACTGAGAAGAAAGAAAATCAAGCTAATACACAAATATATTTACACAATATTACACAAATTATAATGTTACTTCTTCACAGAAAGGGAACTTTCCTTGCTTTCTGTGCTGCAAATTCTTTTATTAATTCACTGTAGTCGAGAGTTCGTCCAACTTCATGTTCAACTGATATCAGTGCCAAGCCAGTCAGCCGGTCCTGGACCATTGAAGAGCGCAAGTAATTCTTAATAAATTTCTGTGAAATTTTCGGGCCCCCCTAAGTTGCGGGCCCTGTGCGACCGCACGGTTCGCACACCCCTAAGGCCGGCACTGTTCTGGAAAAGAGAAAGCAGCAACAACAGCACCACCTTCTCTAAGGTCAGCCACGGACGTCTTTTTAATTGGTCAGCCATCTTCCTCGATCGGTGGTGCCAAATTGCCAACCACCCATCAAGTTCTCCAGTACTTCTTCTATGCCAAGCAGGAAACTACTGACAGGAAGGCTGCCGTAAAAGACACGGTGGCCAATGTTCTGGCATTTTGGAACATGGCACGTATAAAGACGATCACGAGGCGTAACTGCGAAAGAAAACTGGAGTTACTGTGGAAAGAGTGGCGCTCGCTGCAGAAGAGCAAGATGAGAGACAGTGACGCGGGAAAAGGCAGGGAGAAGTTTTCAGAAAATCTGAACAAGCTCTGGGACATCGGAGCTCCCGATGCTATTGAAGAGATACAGAAAAGTCGACTGCTCTCAGACAACAACAAACAAGAAGATATTAAATTTGATGAGGATCAACGGGGCCTGCGCCAGGCAACAATGAGTGGGAATGATAAAGCGTTCGTTGTCAAGAGAAAACGGCAACTCTCAAGACAACAATCTCGTGATGAGCCAGGCACCTCAAAAACGAAATTAGGAACCGAAGCTGAGAGCGACGATGAATCTATAGAAAGCAGATCATCGAGCAACTCCGAATCACAGCTAGAACCACCATACCGACAGCCGAGAGAATCAACTGTATCAATCAGCCTTCCTCACCGCATCCTCAATGCACCGGCTGTTATTGAAGTGGCTGATCGCTTCCGGATGTCCAATAATCAGGTGTGTATATATCAGTAATGATCTTTCCTTGACAAAGATATAATAGACGTAACGACGGAAAATTTAGTGATTATTTTGTCACATAAAAACCATACGCATCCTTGTCAATTTCCTTTCAATTTCGCACATAGGTGGCAAGTGTCGTGGCGGCAGTCCTACGTTCGGCAGATCCGCCCGCAGACCTGGACAAATTCAGTATCTCGAAGGACACGTCTCGCCGTGGAAGAGTGGCACATCGTTGTGAAGTGTCGACAGCTGTGCAGAAATCCTTCGTATCTCCGAGGCATGCTGTCGTCCACTGGGACGGTAAAGTAATCAAGGTCAGTTTTGCCCTCACCGTGGACGACACTGAATTAACATGTTCCAGTGACGACAGTGGATTGACATATTCCAGTGGACGATAATGGATTGGCATGTATGACATACGTTTCAGGACTCTCTTGGATCATTGGAGCACCGCCAGGCGATTTTCATCTCCGGAGCTCCCCAATGCACAGAAGGAAAGTTGCTGGCCGTTCCGACTGTTGCTGACGGCACCGGTCTGTCCCAGGCCCAGGCGACCTTTCGTGCTCTCAAAGACTGGGGATGCGAGAACAACGTGATTGGACTGTGCTTCGACACAACTTCCTCCAATACGGGGAGGGTGCAGGGTGCGGTGGTCCGGCTGGAGAACATGCTTGGTAAACGGCTCTTCCAGCTGGGCTGTCGCCATCACGTTATGGAGCTCATCGTGGGGGCAGTGGTCATCACCGCGTTTGGAAGAACCACAGCACCAACTGAACCTTTGTTCCAGTATCTGAGGAGAAGGTGAATTTCAAGTTTAAGGCGCATTTGTTTTCTCCAATGATTTTTTGCCTTCAGAGCAATTGAGATATCAGCGTCCTTCTACTAATGATGTTAATAGCAGTCGAAAAGGGAAACTTCAGTCGTTTTCATGCAATATTTTCATAACTCCCCTTTCAGGTGGGACAAGCTCGACCTCTCGACTTATCGCGAGCTGGAGATCGAGCATTTGGCGGAGGTGACGTGGCTGATGGAGCTCCGAGATGAGGCAGTCAAGTTCCTCGGCACCACTTCTGGTCTTGTCAGAGAAGACTACCGAGAAGTGACGGAGATTACACTCCTGGTACTCGGGGCCCAGCCACGTCGTGGCACACACTTCATGCGCCCAGGAGCCTACCATCATGCGAGGTGGATGGCCAAGGTTGGTATTTTGAATTAGAAGTTAAATATTGTATTGCCTTCTGCAAACAGCCATTTGAAGTCCCTACCAGAAAAAAATAAGATAAATAATTTACCATTAAACAAACTTATATAGAGTGGTATCGGTATTTATACATCACAGTGCGTATTCGTTTCAGATCATCTGGAGTTCGACGACGAGCTGATACAGAAACTTCAGAGAGTGGTACTATTTACTGCACTCCTCTACGCACCTGCCTGGCTGGCGGCTCCTGTCGCAGCTGATGCCCCGCTGAAGACCTTGTGTTGTACCAGCGTCTTCTGCAATACAGGGCTGTGGATCGCGAGATTGCAGAGGCTTCACTGGCAGTGATCAGGCGGCACTTGTGGTATCTGAGGCCTCAGACCGTCGTTTTCGCCCTCTGCAGTGACAAAGTGGAAGACATTGTGAAGCACGAGATGGCAAAGAAGCTGTGCCGCCTCGCTGTGCCCGAGGACTTCACGTATGACAACGTCTCGGTTGATGACACGACGCGCCTTCCGGACCTGGTCGATGAGTCATCATGGTTCGTGTTCACAGGCCTGCAGGTGTGCGCGTCTACGTGGCTCACTCTGCCGGTGAATAAGTGGGATCAAGATAAGAACTACTGTGATCTGAAGAATGTCATCTCGCATCTGAAAGTTACCAACGACGTGGCAGAGAGAGGGATAAAACTGATAGAAGATTACGCGAACACTGTCACAAAAGACGAGTCACAGCTGCAGGGTCTTCTTCAGCTCGTGGAAAAGAGCCGGAAAGAACTCGGTGACTTCAAGAAGTCGTCACTTGCCAAGATGACGTAGCGCAGAGGGAAAGGGAGTTAGCAGAGAGAGTACATGGCGCACGCCTTAAGATGACGTGTGTTCTAACCACGATTCATACAGTTTTTGAACCTAGTTAGGGCACCGGAGTAAGTGCCTTTAGTGATATCGGTAAACCGTTTTAATACAAAATACATTTGATCTTTCCTTATTCGTTTTATCTTATCCTAAAAAGCAGACAATGGCAGACAGCATATGGAGGTACGGGGACAAATACGGTATTTTAAATTTTAATGCTATCACAAGGTGAGTATAACTTCTAAACCACTTGTCCTATCAACTTGGTAAGCATCTGAGAGGATTTCTTTCACTGAGAGGATTCAGAAAATATGGTCATTTGATGATTTATCTTTATTCAGTAAAAAATTGTCAATTTGGCCAAATTTCCAAAATTGAAATTTTCAAGGTCGATGCGCGACCCCTAAATATTTATCGATTTTGGTAAAAATGGTGTCAGTGTACTTCCACTGAACCAAATCATGGGGAAAACTTTGACCAGCTATAATTTTAAAAAAAAGTGAAAAGTGATCCACCCTAATACACAGTATAAATGTTTTACTTTTTGGCATTCTCACTACCCTAGACCAAGGGTCACCCGAGGCAGTTGCTTGCGCCACCATACCCTCGAGTAGGCGCCGTGACAGTTTCGTCCAGATGATCAGTGAATTTATCAAATATGGCAATGCCCCGATCTCTGTCACTTATGATTCCTTCGAAGAAACAAAGTTGTCCCGGCAACATTCGTTGCTTTTAGTGTACACGCACGCCACTTAACTTTCTGGGCATGAAGATGTGTTGAACGATAACACGTATGGGGGTCTCGTTTACCCATTTATTTTGTATGCATTGATGGGGCATGCCATCAATTAAGTGATTATTACCACTTACCTCAATGTGTCATGTGGCTTTCGCATTGTTTCCAAAGATACGCGCGCATTGTTTAATGGTTTGTGCCAAAACACTATACTATACACGTTTTCATTTCGAGAAATAACTGTTTAGTATTTTACGCATTAACGAATACAATGAATGTTAGGTCCATCTTTCCATCGTATGTTCCACTGTTATATATATATATATATATATATGATGCACACAGACCATGCGTAGAACAAGGAACTCTTCTAGGATAATTAAATCTACTATAGCCCGAATAAGTAATGGTAAATGACAAATACTATAGTTTTTCTTTTTCATGATGCTAGCCCGACGTGGGCAACGGGTCACTCGCAAAGAGGTCCCAAAAATATAGCTTCCCTCACCAGCTACCTGCAAAGCAGATAGGATCCAGCTTTGGGACAGGATCTAGGGTTTAAAGCAGCCTAGCCCAGCTACATTTAGAACCTCAATATAAGCAAAAGACTCGCCGCCTTCACGTGTATCATAAAAAAACCTCAGGGAACCATTCTGAGTTCATTCCCATCATGAAACGGACATGTTATGTGCCTTGAAAAGTGGACGCTCAATTCTGCCAGTTGAGGTTTAAGTTTTGGTTTTTGGCTAAAAAATATAATAGTTACCCCTTTTTCTTTGATGTATTCAATCTGACGTGAAGGCAGCGAGTCTTTTGCTTATATTGAGGTTCTAAATGTAACTGGGCTTGCTTTAAACTCTAGATCCTGTCCCAAAGCTGGATCCTATCTGCTTTGCAGATAGCTGGTGAGGGAAGCTATATTTTTGGGACTTCTTCGCGAGTGACCCGTCGCCCACGTCGGGCTAGCATCATGAAAAAGAAAAAACTATAGTATTTGTCATTTACCATTACTTATTCGGACTATAGTGGATTTAATTTTCCTAGAAGAGTTCCTTGTTCCATGCATGGCATGGGTCTGTGTGTATCATAAAAAAACCTCAGGGAACCATTCTGAGTTCATTCCCATATATATATATATATATAATTTAGGGTGATTCAAATATGGGGGTAAAAAAATTTTTTTTATATTTTAATGTGTTCAACCCTTTAAATGGTTCATTTCAGCATAAAAACAACTATCCTAAAATATTTTAGCAAATTTTTAATTTTTAGGGGTTGCTACCAGCAATTAAAAATTGACAGAACGACTCAAATTGTGAAAATTTTTCCAATATTGTTGTACAGTTTTTCACACCACCCAGGAGGTACAGTACAAGGCGCATTGCTTTTTTTAATGTGGAAAGCTCCCCCGTATGTCCTACCATAACCACAAGCATGCATAATTAAACTAGCATGATATTTGAGACATTAGCTGTCCTTACTTCATCAATGTTTTTTTTTTTCTATCAGGGTAAACAGCCCTGTAGTTTTTCACTACTTGTAGCAAGAATTGTTTTTGATCTTCGTCATGTGTTAGTATTTTATTATATTCATCCATTAATTTTACCCTTTCCGCTATATCATTCACGACTTTCCACTGTTTGATAGATTTCTTAGCGGAGTTATACTCTTCATCATTATGCCATTCTTTAGCATCTTTGAGTAAAAATTTTGAACTAAATTCTGTTATTGTAAAGAATCTTTGAGTATTTGATGTGACAAAATCTTCTAATTTCTTCGTTGGAATAAGTGCAGGATCTAGAAAAGCCCGTTTTGCAGGAAGAGTTTCTGTTGTATTTTGCAAGGCGTTTACCATTTTGTTTTTTGCTTCAGTAGGCACTTCATCATCATAAAAGGCCAAGGCTACCAGTTCTTCTGATAGGTACCAGAGGTGACCTAACAGTTTTTTAATAGTAACAGATGCAATTGTGTCATTTATTTGTTTGTAGACTACAAGATTCTGTAATAATTCCAGATCAAGACGAGGAGCGCAAGATGGCACAGGAGCTGTAAACCATGCCTTTACATATAACTGAGTAGCAAATAGACAGATGTCTTTTAGTCCTTTTTTGTCTTTTACTGAAATTTTGAACTGAGATTTGAGCATAAAAATTTTTAATGAATATATAATTTTGGCCATCCACCTAGCCCGATGAAGTCCCGCTGGATGTTTAAATTTGATTCCACCTTTTGGTTCATCTCCCAAAAAAATAATTGTTAACTGCAATAGTTCTAGGTAATCGTCTCTTGGTTGGAATGTATCTAGTTGATTTGCTGCAACTGTAATTATGTCATCTTTGATGTCATGAATATTTTCATAGATATCTGGATCTGATAATGCTGTTTCGTAGTCCTCCTTATTAATGCTTGACCATTTTTCTCTGAACTTCTTAAAAAGGACTATATTTGGGCCAGAAGATGGTGATAAAGACTTTGAAACAACAGCTTCCAGCATAATTTCAAATATGTGGTGTCGACATGCCAGCCACAATAAATCGTTGTCGAATTTTTGTTCTTGGAAGAATAGCTGCACCATTTCTAGGACCAGTATTGGCTGCCGTTGTATCGAAACACATGCATTTTATTTGTTCGCAGATGCCCCATTCAAGCGATGTCTGATACACAGCAGTTGCTGTCAGGAGACCAGTACCTGAATCCAGTTTAGGCACACCAAGAAGTTGATCAACGCCTTCTCCTGAAACCAATACGGGCAGACTGTCAACAATATGCATTCCTGTAATATCTTCAATTAATTTTCCATCCCAGTGAATTGTTAGGGGCACCTCTGGCTTGAATTCTTCTTTCAGGTTCTCTGCAATTTTCTTTCTATATTTTATCCTCTCTCTACGAATAGAAGAGTAGCTAACATTGTACTCTTCTGGATTTTTTCCTAGACTTTGAATTGTTGGCATTAAAACTAGAGACGCATTTCTGTCACTCAATTTTGCAACATCAAGACTTCCTAATAATTTATCATCAAACAATTTTCTACGTTTGCCAACCTTACTTTTCCATGTTGAAGGTTGTGCAGCACAGAAACCAGATTCATCACTTTTACTCTCCTCTGATTCTGATTCTGATGATATACTGGTGAGTATGACAGCCTCTTCATTCTTCTTTCTTTTGATCTCTTCTTCTGCTTTCCTCTTTTCATAACGTTGTTGCTTTTCTGCTGCTCTTTGCTCTTTTTTAGCAACAGCCTTATCAATGGTACCCATTTTTCCATGACGTCCTTTCTCACCTCCCATTTTCAAGAATTTCTTATCATCTATTTTTATAAGCTGCATAGCATTCTCATGAGCAATGTCAAATAAGTTTTCCAGTTTATCTTTCCATTTTTCTTCTTTATTATTTAAATTTTGTGATCTTTTCAATTTGTTTGCTTTGTTTTCTTAAGCAGCTGCCATTCCTTCAGTATTCCTTGAATTTTATCTACTACATGTATTCTTTGTTTTGCTGGTATTCCTGCTTTTTTCCAAACTGCTAGCACATCATCTGCAGTAGAGCAGCATGATTCTCTAATGCCTTGCTTTTTAATATTTCTGTAGTGCATGAAGAGGGCCATCATTTCTTTCTTTGATGGTAATACGGATGTTTTTAGTACTGCAGAGGGCTGCCCAATTAGCCATACTTCAGTTTCTTTTCTTGTAGAACTTCTCCCAAATGAGCAACTGGGTGATGGTGAGTTAGGCCTAGCTTCCATAATCGATTAATTGGTATCAAAATTACGAGTTCCAAACAACAATTAAAAGCAAGCTAGTATATAAACAATTAATTACAAATTCTGAAATATAAACAATTAAACAAAATCATAAGTTGTAAAAACAAACAAATTGAAAAAAAGGGAAACTTTGACGCCTGGTAGCACATAGTAAATTTTATTTAAATTCACCAAATTTGGCATACATTACTTTTTTGTCATAAGGAACAAAAATACAGGTTGAACAATTAAAAAAAAAAAATTTGATTTTTTTGAATCACCCTAATTATATATATATATCAGGTCATCCCAAAAGTAATGTCGTTTTTTAGATCGGAATTTGAAAGACAAAAAAAATTCAACTGAAACTTTTTAATGTAGTATGTATTTTCCATCGGAATCAATGACACTCTGCCAACGTCCTACAAGCTTTTCAATGCCTTGTTTATAAAATTCAGGCGGTTTTGAGGCAAAAAACGTACAAAGACTGGTGTGCAGGTCATCTAAAGAAGTATACTGTTTCTCATCAAGATAGTTTTGCAGACTCCTGAAGAGATGATAATCTGAAGGCGCAAGGTCTGGAGAATATTGAGGATGTGGAAGTTTTTCCCACCCAAGCTCCTCAATTTTTGCAGAAGTGATCCGAGCGGTATGAGGACGTGCATTGTCGTGGTGGAACACGATTCCTTTCTGATTAACCAAAGAAGGTCTCTTTTCTTTTAGTGCAGTGTTCAATCGATCCAGTTGTTGACAATAGACTTGAATGGTGATTGTTTGGTTGTGTGGTAAGGTTTCAAAGTGTATTACACCACCTTTATCCCACCAAACATTAAGCAACACCTTCCGAGGGTGAAGATTTGGTTTTGGCTGTGGTGTCGCTGGTTCTCCGGCACAAACCCACTGTCGACGGCGCTTAACATTCTGGTACAGTATCCACTTTTCATCACCAGTCACTAAACGGTGCAAAAACGGATCTTGGAGTTCACGGGAATGAAGAGCTGTGCTAATGTTTACCCGCACCTTCGGATTGTCGACGGACAATTCATGTGGCACCCATTTTCCTAACTTAGGCACTTTCCCGAGTTGTTGCAAATGTCGATGGATGGTGGACGGGGATGAATTGAGTTTCTGGGCCAATTCTTCGACAGTTGTTGAACAGTCTTCTTCAAGTGCGGCTAACAGCAGGTCACCATCAAACTCAGCAGGGCGTCCAGAGCGTGCTGCATCTGTCAAACAGCAGTCACCATTCCTAAACTTTTGAAACCATCTTTGACATTTCCTCACACGCAGAATATCGTTGCCATAAACGTCCTGAATGTTTCGCGTTGCTTCAGTAGCACTATTCACTTTTTTGAACTCGTAAAGCATTATATGCCTGATATGCTCTTCTGATACCGCCATGTTTGTGAGGGGTTCACATAAAGCAAAACACACGTCTTCACTGGTCAAGGTCTGTAAAGTATGTAGCGAAACACGATAGATCTCCTCTTAGATATAACCTTCGGAAAAATTATGCTTAAATCGAGTAGGACTAGTTTAAACTTAATCTATCGTAAAGAACGACATTACTTATAGGATGACCTGATATATATATATATATATATATATATATATATATATATATATCCATTTTACTCTTGCGGGGCTTTGAATATAATCTACACCATTTATAATTTCACTACTGACTAATAGCTATTTGGTTAATTAACTGTATGGTAATTCCTTTTCCATAGAGGTTTATTGTATAACTTAAATTTCTTTTTGAAACTGAATTCTTACACATTTTTACAAACTATAACAGTATATAATTAACAACCATTTAAAACTGACTATTTTTGATTTATGAAATTTTTTCTAAAAATATGCATAAAATGCAGTTGTTCTGTTAATATTTTGTGTCATACAACAGCTACACTGAATCGCTGAGTATAAAGTATTGTTTTAGGTTAGGTTAGCACGACTAACCGCAGACTGAAAGAGTTAATGGAGCTTTTACTGAATGTGTAAACGACATACAGTAAAAGAAATGTAATTATTTCCATTCTAAATATATTTAGGATGGAGATCATTCAATTTCTCTAACAAACGAAATGTTTATCATTTACCCTTTAGCAAGTTAGATTAATTTAACTTAGTTTCGTTAATTTAGGTTAAATTCGGTGAAGTAAGGTCAGGGAATAGTTATTTGGGGTATTGTTTACCGATTAACGATATCAACAACAGATTACGTATATCTTTTCCGTTTTTTTACTCATAAAAAATGCAACTTCGTGACATTATTGTCACCTGTGTCTCGGAGACGATTACTGATAATTATTCCTTACCTGAACAACCTATTGAGTCGAAGGATAAATGGACAAGGAACATGGTTATTGCAGGTGGTGCCAATGGCGAGGTAGAGAAGATCGGTTGGTAGTAACGATATTACGTCAAGCTTAAATACTTTGGACTTCACGTAGTTTTTTCTCAACTTTAGAGGATCTTTCACTAACAAGCCTTGCTCCAGATAACCTGAAAACCAAAATTTAGGCGGAGAAAGGACAAGTCAGTTCTTCATTATAATTATAATAAATCTTAATTTGGTCGTTCATAAATGACGAGGCGTTAAATATTGAATTGGTTATCTAACTCGAGCAGCGAGACTCTAAAACGCGAGATTACTGACGCAAAGAAGGCGTTGCGAGTAATTTCGTTGCGAGTAAATTACTCGTTAAAATGAATCATTTACGAAATAAATTCAGAGTTTAGCTAAAATAATCTGCCTCGTACGAAAGAAGTCAAAAAGGTTAGAATTATTTAGGTTGTGGAATAATAACTTTCCAAGATTTTTTTTTTTTTGACAGAACCCGTCTGTTCTTTTTTGGAAATAGAACGTATACACGCACACGCACTATAATACGTTTACTCACTATACAAATTATAAGGTAACCCTATATTACATAAATCCCATTTTGGAAACCTTTCTTCTTTGGAAATATTTGACGCTAATATTCAAATTTCGAAGATTCTCTAAATCAAATTTATTAAGAAAATGGCAACGAAGTTTACATTTTCTTTATCTATTTACTTATTTATTTATTTATTTTTACTTAAAAAGAGGAGGGGCGACAACCTTGACCTTCGTGAAATGAGGAATCATCGCACGGAACCTTTGAAAGGTTGAAAGGTAAAAATGACATATTTTAAACGTCCACATTTTAACTTCTTAAAGACAAGATGTCTTTATTTCTATTTTGTTTATTGACGATCTTTTACGCGGTGTAAATGCTAATATTCTTACCAACCAACCAACCAACCAACCATTAATTACTCTCATCCTTGTTTATTTCAGAGGATTAGTGATACTGAGTGTTGACGCCAGAATTAAATGGAAACTCTACTTCCTTTCCCCGAATGACTGACCTTCGTGGGCCCTCACAAACGTGTCTGCGAGGTAAATTGAGTCGCACATATAGTCCAGAGTGAACCAAAGGGCGGGGCTCAGATTGTGAAGTTCCCAGAACATCGTCCTTCCGATGATAAACACCACGTTGTACATTAACGCCGATGTCACCACACACAACCACTGGAGTAAAGGTGAATGTAAATAGTTTGATGGTGAATGAAAAAGTGAGATTTTAATTTAATTCGAATATATCAAAGAATGAAGGACAGTCTAAGATCTTCAGTGGAAGCGATATATTTAACTTTGAAGTTAGAATGTAAAATTTTAGCGAGGTTCTCGTTGAAGGAGCTGAGAACTGGGGCACGTAGTTTGTGGCATTTCGTAGTGCCAGCTTGAGCAACGTGCTCTCTCTCTCTCTCTCTCTCTCTCTCTCTCTCTCTCTCTCTCTCTCTCTCTCTCTCTCTTTCTCTTCTCATATATATATATATATATATATATATATATATATATATATATATATATATATATATATATATATATATAAAGAGGTGGTGTAGTGGTTAGCATCGCTGTCTGCAAATCCACCGGTCCCGGCAGACGGCGCGCAGCAAACCCATTTGTTCATCCTTCCATACAATAAAATTGGTTGGTTAAGAGACTGGGCTGCTGATCGGTAGGTCGTGAGATCGAGTCCGGGCGAAGCCTTTGTAATTTCTGACCACCCGTGGTAGGTCGTGGTTCGGATTCCACATTAAGCTATAGGTTTAAGATGGGGCAACAAGCTTGACTTTCGTCAGAATCAACAATTCGGGCGGAAGCAAAACCAAGGTGTGTGTGTGTGTGTGTGTATATATATATATATATATATATATATATATATATATATATATATATATTATATATATATATATATATATCACTTCTCTTAACCGATAGTAAGTAATGCGCTCTTGCAAAAAACACCTTATAATGTCCAGCCGTGGTCGGGTCAATAACAGTAATGTCCTTCATGAACACGACGCACCACTTCTCCTTCGCTTCTTCTCCTTCTTCTTGTTTCTCATCGTCTCCTGCCATTGCCAACTTCCTGAGGAAGCTGTCTGGTCTCCTTGAACGGGGTTTCTTGGGCCTCCAGAGACGGAAAAACTGTTGATAAAAATTTTCTTTTAGAGTATAGCAAAACTCTTTTCTCCATTCGATGGTACACTCAAACGGACTTAAGGACTGAAGATGCCAATTGCTAACGTTTCAAATACACGCATCCATAACTTAACCCTACAAAAAATTCAGGGCTTAAAGGGTTAATCTAACTTAACTTCGCTTATGTTAACGTAACCGATCAAAGAATGCGCGTATCACGAACTGGGTTTGAGTCCAGGGCATTTTAACCCAAATAAAGACCATCGAATTACTTCCAGAATGGACCTACATTCGGAATAAATATTATATTCTTAAAAACACTGTAATTTTCTCACTTGACCGAGTAAAAGTTTAATTATTTGGAAACTACGAATTTCTACAGAAAAAGCATTGTCTCTTTCCCTCTATAGCTTCTCTATACTACTCGTTAGTTCGTTGATCTTTAAACGTGTTTTCCCATCACCAAGATTAATCGGATCAGGAATATTGCCACCAGCTGGAAAAATAAGACGACGCCATTTTGTATAGCCCTCTGTCGAACCAAAGAAAACGCAACAACGGGTGTATCACTGTTGCCCATTCCCATTTTCTAGTCTTGAACTGCTCATAATTAGGTTTATTTTTTGTTATTAAAAATAAGCAGTTTTTCGTATGATGTAAGAACGTGGCCATTGGCAACAATAAAGAAATGAACTCCCCTTACTTGTAGGGTGGAAGCTGCGAAGCGTAAACTCCTGGATGCCCTCTCTGAACTCGCGACAGAAGGACTCCTTCTATGTTCCCCACTGGGGGAAGGTGGTCTCTCCTGAAACATAAAATAAGGTTCAATAATCTAATAATGGTATGGATAGACTGAATAAATATTGCATGACTGATTAAACTCAACTATGCAATGGAATTGGAACAATTACAGTTTTAAATATACAAAATAATTTTGTTAAAGGTTCTGTCTTTAAAAATATTGTATTTTATTTATTATCTTTTTTATTATTTAATTAATAAATACTGTATTTACTGATCTAAGATTTAGATCACTCATTTTATGGACTCGCTCTACAGTGATTGCACGCGATTTAGTTATCATTACTCGATAGGTCATAAAGTTCATTTTACGAAGAATAACTCGTTTACGTACTGAGAGGACCTAAACTTAACGTGGAATTCGAACCACGGGTCGTTACATCATCTGATATTCAGAGGACAGTCACCCATACAATATTACCTCGTTTTAACGTTGATTAAACTAAATAATTTTTTGAACAAATTATTTCCTTATTTTAAAATTGATTTCATCGTCATTATTTTACGATGTTTAAAAATATTAAATTTTATTCTAAGTCATACCTGATGAGCTGAACTTCGAATTGAAATATTTCAATTAAATGTACAAAGTACCGCATGCAGGATTAAAATGAGAACTCGTTAAATTCAAATACTTTTTATGTGCTCATTTTATATCTGCGGTGTTCTATAAGTTAATTAAGTTTGAAATTACGTAATAATGTAGGCATTAAATGGAGTCAACCAATAAATTGTAAAGACTACGTCGTAGCCAATGTCGTAACGCCACTTTCTGTTGATTAGCGAAGTTAAGCGACATTGGGTCGGATAATAGTAGCTGGATGGGAGACCGTCCGCCGCGTCCAGACTATGAAGGGACCCGTGGTTCGGATCCCACGTAAAGCTGTAGGTCCCCTACGTCATATGACCTTAGATTGAATATGCAGGGTGTCCCAAAAGTCGCTGCGCACCTCCGCAAATGATTCGTACTTTAGATGTACAGTGATTTTTGGGACACCCTGTATATAATATCTAAAGCAATGTTGGGTTAGTACAAATCCAAAAGTTCATAATTCATAAACTTCAAAACTTTTAGCTTACTGAGTTATTTTATTTTGGTTAATGCCAGACGATTTTATTCGACCTCAGAAATGAGCCTCCCTGCGGGGCTTCGAACGGTTTAAATCAATATCATATGCGTTGAAGGCGCGTGATGTAAAAATGGTCTATAAATATATGAAATGTGTAGTCAAGTTCATGGTGGAAAAATATCGTCATTGGTCGATGTGACCAAAAAGTAAAGAAGAGCAACTCAAATAGAAGAGGGCAGATGGCCGGGCTCAACCAGGCGCGGCAGGCGTTAAGAGCAAGCACTTTTTTGTAGGTTTGAGGATCCGAACCCTGAGACCTACTAACCCCACAAGGGGGCCAGCAGTCTCCCTTAAAAAAATGTCAACGGACGGCGACCCCTTCTCGCAGGATGGAAGAGAAAAGTTCTCTACCTCCGACCAGTAGCGGATCTAGGATTTTCGAAAAGGGGGGTAGCGGACCTTTAGAGAGGCGTCACGTATACCATCATCTTATTACAGGAAATACCACGAAGTGGGAGGGGAGTGACCACTGAGCATACAGTTAGGAGGTTTAGGGGAGCGCTGTGAGCTATAGAAGAGAAATATTATTTTCATACACAGTTTCTAAAAGATCCGCCCATTTTAATGAAGATTTATTGGTATCACTTTCGAGAAAACTTACGTCCACCTTCAGTTATTTTAGCTATCAATTTTCTATTTATGACGAATTTTTATTATTGAAAATGTTCCCTCCTTTATTAAAGCCATTTATTGATTTGTTTTTACCTATAATATAAACGCCCATACGAGCGTAAGGTATATATTTAATATATACATATAGCATGAGTGACAATTTAACAACCTCAAATTTTAAGACAGAATTATAATGTTACACATAAAACTGACTGTCCGTTAAATAATTTATTGGTAATATAATTGGAAAACAATAACCAATATATTTACAATCTATATTTGTTTTCGTGCAGATTTTACGCTTTGTATCGATTTTGCTTATAATATCGCATAACATACTTTCTCTTATGTCCGTCAAGAAAATTACAGATAAGTGATCGATGTGATGTGTAAAGTATATTTTTAAATACTCATTGGCCGTTTCATATATTGTTATATTAAAAATATGAATTCAAATTATAAGTCACAAGTTTTGTTTCACGAAATGGTATTTGAAAAAAAAAATAGGCTTATAGGAGTATATACTGTACGTAATAATGCGAAATCGCATAAAACGAGTACCACTTTGAATGGGCTGCAAGCTGGTGCAAGAAAGGCAGTAGGCCCCATAAGAGGTTGCTTATATAAGACCGAATTTTTCTCTCAGAGAATGAATTTCTGGTAGGAATAAGGTCCTCGCATAATAGCGAAATAACATATGCTGAACCCGCATGTATCGAAGACCTGCTATACTGTATTTGTGTTCTGCTCACTCTGGCATTAGGATATGTAAATAATTTTCTATAAATGATTTTTATCATTTTTGGCTATGCTATTTTGTAATGCCATTTTGCAAAATACAGAAAAAACAATCAGTCAGTACTGAATGATTTTTGTGTATTTCTCAAAAGGGAAATTTTGTAGAAACGTTAATCTGTAGATTTTGTTACTGTAGCTATTTTTTTATAAAAATTAGTCGCAAATCAATTACGTTTACCGCTCTTGTTTGTTTCAGATGATCGTATAAGGTTCAAATACATATATACATAAGTATTTTAGATGTAGCTTCACTACTACGTAACACTGCTAACAAAATTTCCCCAAAACGAATGGAAGCTAGCTTCAAATAACGAAATATCTTTATCACGAAATGATATTTCAATGAAAATGGTGGACAAGGAATGTTTCGCCTCCCGGTAGCCTAACTCGTTACTTCTTAATTTGTAAATATTGAAGTTCTTTCTTCCTCTTCCTCTTTTCCTTGTTAGTGATTCGCCTTGGAATGAAACGACACCGATATATGCTGAAAGCTTTTCATCATTATCCACAATCTCTTCTCTGTACTCCATTTTTTAGGACCAAATTGTAAATAACTTTTGAATACGTGTAATGATAAATAATGTGAATAGAGTGAACTGTTTACTATCTGATACAGTATATATATAAACTTAACTTTCGTTAGCATGAACAATTCGGGTGGAAGCAAAACCAACTAAGGTGTATATTTTATGGGAAATATTCAACCTAGTTTTTATGTGGATACGCCCTACGTCCTCCGTGGGATTATGAGGACATGACAAATTTCCCCAATCCTGGTTAGAGATTTTTTTTCTTGAAAATATTTTGGATAAAATTAGAATTCGTGCTTAAAGAGATCATGACTCATCTATTCTTACAAATGAGATTTACCTATGAAAACGGAGATTACCGGTGTGCATGGCAACCCTTCAGGAACCAAACAGCCGTCGAAATGTGTATGTTAACTACGATTTAACATTTTTTTCCTCAAAATAAGCTTACAAACAATTTCAGTAATGGAATGGAGGATTTAGGATAACTTTTCGAACTGAGTCAGTGATTTGAAGTTATATTCCATTAGACGGCTTCATCTCATACTTAGTTATGAATTTTCAGATTGTTCATTACAGCGGTTGTTGGTTGTGGTTTTGTCTTCCTTAAATTGTTTAGGTAATGTTAGCAGAGAAAATGCGCTCTTCCTCTTCACCAAAAATATATGATGTTTCTTGGAAAGAACAAAACTGGTGGAACCTTATTCAACTAAAAAAAAATTGGACTCTAAAGTCTAATGGAGATAATTGTGTTCAGTGATTGAACTGTTTCCAGTTCTAAATTGGTACATACATTTTATGTAGGCTCCTACCTTCTTTAATATATATATATATATATATTATATATATATATATATATATATATATATATATATAAAAGTACATATTAGTGTGTGTGTGTGTGTGTGTGTACACATCAATTACGTAATTTTGCTTATGTCGGTAAATTAATAGGCCGTGTTATGATCTGCACGATCACAAGCAGCTATGGTAACATCAGTCATAATAACAAGATGTTAATGCGTCACATATTAACATATTAATACACACAATATATAAATGTTATGTAGAAGACAAGTTAAGAATATGATTTGATACAGAGAGGGATGGCGGGTGGGGAAAAATCCCGTTTTTAGTAGCCGGTTACCCTGTTAATTAATTTCCGGTGCTAATACTCAAAAACCGGTTATAACTAGTCAAGACATCAGACTGCTTAAAACCCTTTAAAGGCGGGAGTGTTTCGTAGGGTTAAATTCTGAATGAGAGAAAGGGTACCCATTCGACCCAGACGTCTAGAGAGGATTAAGGACAGAAGGAAGGAAGGGAGTACCGTACACAAGGATGTCTTTAAGTTTGGATTTGTCTATGGAAAAGGGTTTTGTTGACAGAAACATGAATTATTATTCATAATGTGTTTCACAAACATAACATTTACTGGTTTATGTATATATATATATATATATATATATAGTACAAGTTTTCAGAAGTTTTCAGAAGAGGATTGCAAGCCTGACTTAGAACAGTCGTGCCGGATGTGCCTGGCTAGATGAAGAGCTCAATGCAACAATTCTCTCCTACATCAGGCCAAGTCTAGAGATGGCCTGACCTCCCTCCGTGTGAAGGGAAACCGACCACACGGAACATTTACAAGGTTACAATATATATATATATATATATATATATATACCGGGCATCCTGAAGAGCGCGAACATAGTCCCAATATATAAAGGAGGCGATCAATCGCTAACATCTCATCTCACCAAAATATTTGAAAGAATAATATAATTAGACAGAAAATCTGACTTTTTGGAAGCTCAGAAAAAATTAAATGACAACCAACATGGGTTTCGGTCAGGCAGATCATGCCTATCACAGCTAATGGAACACTACAACATTATTGATGCACTAGAAAGTAATGAAAACTATGATGTAATATACACAGACTTTGCCAAAGCGTTCGACAAGTGTGACCATGGAATCATAATACATAACTGAAATATATGGGAATAACAAGAAAAGTAGGGAAATGGATATATAATTTCCTTAGTGAGCGGCGGCAAGTCGTTACAGTACAAGGAGTATCTTCATCAGAACCAGAGGTCCTCAGCTCAGTACCACAAAGAACAGTATTAGCTCCACTACTCTTCATAATCATGCTAACTGACATAGATGAGGACGTTACCAGAGACAGCACAGTAACATCCTTTGCCGATGACACAAAGATCAGTAGAAAAATAAGAAACTCGGAAGATATAGGATCTCTACAAACAGACATGACCAGAATCTACAAGTGGACGGAAGCAGTGGCGTATTAAGGGCGGGGGGGGGGGGGCCAGGCCCCAGGGCCCAGTTGGTTTAGGGGCCGATGTTTATAATGATATCAATGATAAATTTGGAATGCTCAACAATATCTCTCGACTAACTTCAGAGGAAGCATCAAGAGCAACAAAAAATCTGGCTAGTCCATTACCCAAGTGATTTTGAGGACAGTTTCCCATTTGAGTTTCAGCATTTTGTACTGTTTGTCAAACAAAACGCTTTAGCTGACACTCGTCCATTATTTGTGTTTGATGATGTCAAATGCAACTGCGGAGCGTTCTTTTTCTCATTTGAGTATGATTAAAAATGTTAAACGTCAAATGCTAACCCAAAAGAAATTGCAAAGTCTGTTATTGTTATGCAGAGAAAACGATATTTTGCAAAATTTAAATACTGACCGTGTGATTGGAAAATTTAGTGATATGAAGCAGCGCAAAAAACTTTTGTAGACTGGTGGTGGTTGATTTTGTGATCAACTTTTGTAGATTAGTAGTGGACTGGTATTCGTGTAATTGGTGGTAATTGTACCAGCTTGGTGTATATATATATATATATTATATATAATATTATATATATAATATATATATATATATATATATATATTATATATATATATATATACTGTATATGTAAAACTTGCATTATTTGATTTAGAAATAAATGGTTTTATTAATTTACGACTCGAAGATTTGTCTTGTCGAGGGGCCCAAGAATATTTTGGTTACCGGACCCAAAAATTCTTAATACGCCACTGGACGGAATACAACATTATGAAGTTTACACAGAAATTTCAGCTGTCACGGTACGGAAAAAGAGAGGACCTAAAATCCATGGAATATTATACCCCAAATGGACAGGAAATTCAGAGAAATTCTAAAGGAAAAGATTTAGGGGTTGTAATGACTGATGATGCGAAATTTGGAACACAAAATAATATAGCAGTATACAGAGCAAAGAGAATAACTGGGCAAATACTGAGAACCTTTAAACGAAGGGATAGGAATATAATGATTCCTCTACTAAAAACACTGATCATTCCCAAATTGGAATACTGCTCAGTTCTAACATGCCCAGATAAAAAAAGAAGGCATTAGACAGCTAGAAGGGATTCAGAGAAGCTTCACAGCCAAGATCAATTGGTGCAAAGAAATAAATTACTGGGAAAGGTTACGCGAATTAAACCTATATTCACTGGAAAGGAAAAGAGAGAGATACACCATTATTTACACTTGGAAAATAATGGAGAAACTAGTCCCTAATCTTACTCTGAACCCTGTAACTCCCCAAACAACAGTAGAAAGTAGAAAAGGAAGACTGTGGCGTGTTCCCAAATTAAAGGCTAGGCAGGGAACATCCTTAACCCTGAAAAAAATAGTTTTGTTGTGAGAGGACCAAAACTGTTTAATCAGTTGCCCAAAGACCTAAGGAACACCAGTGGTGTCGCGGTGGACATCTTCAAAAGAAGATTAGACGCCTGGCTCAGAACAATCCCTGATGAGCCGGGCGTACCTGGTTATGTGAGGTGGAGAGTACAAGAAATCAACTCGCTACTTCACCAGGCCAACTCGAGAGGAGGGGCGACAAGTTTGACCTTCGTGAAATGAGGAATCATCGCACGGAACATTTGAAAGGTTGAAAGGAAAGAAAAGGTGTATATATATATGGGATGCGGGGCCGTCGAGAGCTGCCCCGGGAAGGATTGGTATATCGGCCCCCCTGTTTACTCAGTATTTTATTATGAATGTGTTTTGTGTACATAACAAGCAAACTGATTATCTGTCCAAGTCACTAATCAAAATATACAGTATGAATAAACAACTCAGAAGAAAATGACCATTTTATTTTTCGAATCAATAGTATTAATTCTATCACGATACAATTTACAAATACAGTACCAGTCCATGCAGGCAAGACAATTGTTTATTACAAGATTTTCATAATTAGAAGTGTACTTTCTTTTCCTTCTCTCTAGCAAAGTGGTAAATGATTCTGATGAAATTTAAAGTACGGGCTAACTGGCTTTCAATTACAATAGTTCCCAGATCTGTCAGTCGGTCTTGGGCATTGGTGGACCGCAGATAAATATTTTGTGTGCTTCAATTTGACTAGGATAATCTCTATAAAATGTATGTTCATTAATTATATTTCCTCTCTGTTATTTAATCAATTGCTTTATTAATATTTTTAGATTTTATCCCCCCCCTCTTTCCGGGCCCAGGGGATTTTTCCACGGTATCCCCACCCTCTCGGTGGGCCTGATGGGATGAATTTCACAATTAAACACGTGAAATGAATGAATGATGCAAATCCACAAGGACAAAGAAAAATTATTCCAAGACCTTTCGTGTATTCAGAAGCAGAGCTGGGCACTTGCGGCATATTTTGCGGTACTGCGGTACTGCGGTACTACCAAACTACCAAACCGGTACCAAACCGGTACGCGGAAATTTGAATGCGGTAGCGGTACTGCGGTACTTTCAGCGATCCTTTGCGTTATGCGGTCCCGGTTTGGTAGTACCGCAGTACCGCAGTACCGCAAAATATGCCGCAAGTGCCCAGCTCTCAGAAGTACACCTCGCCAGGGAATGACGAGGTGTACTTCTGACGAGGTGTACTTCTGAATACACGAAAGGTCTTGGAATCATTTTTCTTTTTCCGTGTGGTTTGCATCATACAGTATATCAGAGCATTTTTTAAGCTTTTCCCACTGGACGACAAAGGCAGATCGGGAAGTGGGGGTGGATTAAGGCAGGGGTGTGCTGCCAATTTCTTAACAACCGGTTCTGATACAGATAGGGGTGCAAATCGGCCAACACAAATGGCGCGAGTCAGTAAGCTAGGGGGTCTGGGGTGAGCGGTAGCTCCTCCAGCGGGGTCCGGGGCGGAGCCCCGGAAGCCAACGCATTTTAGCTTTTCCAAACAGCATTTTGTAACATTTTGGCAGAAATTATTTAACATATTCTTTATACTCACTAATGACATAATTATCTAAAAATAAACTAATTTTTCATCAAAAAATAAATAAATATTGAAATGACCACTGCTTGTGATACTACCTATATTTTTCTATAAAATCCTGAAAAAATGAAAAAAATTTTAGATATAAATACATTTCTACTGACTGTTAAATATCTGTTAAAAACAAACAAACGGTTCGGTGATCCAATTAAAATTTAACAACCGGTTCGGGCGAACCGCACCGAACCGGTCTTAGCACACCTCTGGATTAAGGATACTATGGATCCGGATGTTCCCTAATCAGGCCAGGCCACCATCCCCGTGTGGTCTGAAATAACAGTAGCATTATCTCTATATAAATATTGAATGTAAATTTCATATTTATATTTAGGATAAACAGTTCTAATTGTGGCATATGTGCATGTATTATATGTATTTATATGACTTCTAAGACAATGCTCCAAGACAACTCCCAAGACAATTCTATTTTTACAAATTTTGAAAATTCCTTGTCGCCCAGTACTCTAAAATTTCATTTACTGGGCGACAAATTTTCTTCACTGGGTGACATTCATGTCGCCCACTCACTAGGTTAAAAAATGCTCTGTCATATATATATATATATATATATAAACTAGTTATTCCACATACCTTCTATATTTTATAAGTAGGCCTACTTATATTGTTGACTACTGTGACGACAGAAATGTACTTAAATTTTTGTTTTATTTCTGAAATTCATTCATAAATTTAAAAATTGTGTTCGAAGTGTAAACGACCCCCTATTTTTTAAATTTTAAAAACGTTTCAATAATTTTGTTGCGATTAAAACAATTTTTATTTTAAATTTATATAGCCTACTACGAATTTGAATAAGTGCTCAAAATTGCATCGTTATTTTGCTTTTACTAAAAATTTAATAGTTTACCTTTGAATAATGATTTTCTTCTTTTTGTTTTTAAACAGAAAATTTACTCTTAAGTTTTTGTTTTTATTAAAATAATTACAATTTTTAATTAGTAGTTTATTACGTAAATTTTAATTTTACTTTACATTTAATTTTATGGAGAACTTAATTCATAAAAAAACACTGCGGATTTTATTATTACAAAACTATATTTTAATTTTAAATCTTGGTTATCTGTAAATTTTTATAATTTTGTTGAGTTATTAAAAAAATGCTACACCCAAAGAGAGGACCTAAGATCGACTGATGCTTCAAGAGGAGCAAAGGGGTCTCATGCCTGTGTTTCGTGTAGGAAAAATATTGATAATCACGACATATAGCTGATATAGAGCTCATCTTGCTCATTGATATATACAGACAGGCAGGTAGATAGATAGATAGATAGATAGATAGATAGAGAAAACAGACAGTTCTTTTTTTATGAGTAGTTACACATGCAAATGAAAAGAAGTAAATATTATGAGAATGTACATACTACTACTACTATATATACTACTGTCATATACAGGGTGTCCCATAAGTCTGGTCTCATAGGACAATTTATTTTAAATTAAATTTACAAAATTAATACATTAGAACTAAAACAAATGTTCAAATTGATGTCTTGTTTCGGGACCTTTTTTTTTGTTGCAGGTAGAATAACACGCAATGGTTAATAAGAAAGCGAGTTACACTCCTGAAGAAACGGTCTCCTTTTCAATAATTATTGTGCATCCTAATGAGTTTATTTTAAAAGTATTCATCTTTAGTTAAAGAGAGCGACAGTTGAAACCTTGAACTGATTTTCCATAAATGCTTCAGGATAAATGGTATAATAGGCATATGGAGAGAGGGTGAGAGGAAATGTAGGTAGTATCGATCAAAAATTTGGGTTATTTGGCTTACAAAATTTTAAGGGTTTCAGCATATACTAGATAGGACTTATTTTGTGCTCTTAAGGGGTCTTAGGACCTGATATGATTCTGACAATTTATTTTTATGATGAAATATGTTTAACGGAAATATAACCTTGGTTAACCTTGTTTTTTTGCTTCTCCCGCATTGTTCATTCTGACGAAGGTCAAGTTTGTTGCTCCAACTTAGATCTACAGCTTAACGTGGAATCCGAACCACGACCCACCACGGGTGGTCAGAAATTATAAAGTCCTAGCCCGGACTTGATCTCATGACCTCCCGATCAGCAGACCAGTGTCTTAACCAGTAGGTTACCCCAGGGTACCCACTTACATACCAACCAATTTTATTGTACAAGGATGAACAGCTGGGTTTGCTGGGTGCCGACTGCCAGTCGCTGGGTATTGAACCCGGGGCCAATGGATTCGTAGTCAGCAATGCTATCCACTACACCATATATATATATATATATATATATATGATAAGAAAGTATCACTGCGTAATGAGCAGTTGAATATTGAAATTACATCATAGCCGTACTTAGTTTAAAAAAAATTAACTCAATATATTAGGGAAAATAATAACATTTGGTATTAATAATAATTATAATTATAGGCAAATGTAAAGTTTCACGGAGACCAGATTACACTAGGTTAGGTAGTCGTTTTAGATTAGTTACTTATTTCCCACGTGTTCAATTTCGGCTAATCGCGATCTTTGTAACAAATTTTGTCTTTGTCCAAAAACTGGGCTCAGTGAAACTTAATATTTACTTACTACTACTACTACATAATAATAATAATAATAATAATAATACCAGAAACTTAGAGGTTACATCGAAAAAAATACATATTTTTAAAATTAACATAATATAAGTATTTACAAACGACATTACATATTTAACGACCACCTCGAATTCAGTTGGATAAAAAACATTATTCTAAAAATTAATTGCGATAAAACTATATATAAAATACAAAGAAATATTAAGTTTCGTGTGTATTTTTATTAGTACATAAGTTTAATTTTTTCAAAAAGTATTTCAATTGAAATATATGTTTTGTTTATAGAGTTTAGGTCCCAAATGCGGGTGTACTTTAGAATTTTGACCTCAGTGATGATTCATTGTGACTGGGTGTGTGAAATTTCTGTTTAATTACAATGAAAAAAAGTTGACATTTCCGATTTTATTCCTGAAATGGAGATTAAAGATGTTGATCTTGAAGGTAAAGGCGGGATTAAAGATGTTGATCTTGAAGGTAAAGGCACATTTAACCAATATATAAGGACTTCATTTTGACGTCTACTTAAAATAGGACTAGGCTAAGTTATGTTCTAGTCGGTTTAGGTTATCATTAACTGTCAAATGTTTAAGGCTTTTAAGCTGTAACAATAAGAGAAATTTATTCTTTTATCCAGCAACTATTTAGGAATTTTCACTCATTGAAGACAGGATTAAGATTTCAATCATTGTATGATCAAAACTTCGGTTTGTATTCAGTTCCGCAGAGACCGGATTACGCTAAGGTATGTGGTCGTTTTAAATTGGTTAGTTATTTTTCACGTGACCAAGTGTGTTCAATCGGGTTTTTTGTAACAAGTTTCAGAAAAATGGTCTCTGTGAAACTTAAGTTTTAACAAAAATTTCAATCAAGTTGATCGAAAACATTAGATTCTACGCATGATTGAAAGTTTTCACTCGCTTTGATTTAAAATCTGGGTTCATTGTTGACATAGCCTATGTCTTATTATAATTCACTGAATGTCTGTCCGTCTGTTCGCAGAAAAACTACGTTTATAAACCAATTTCAACCAAACTTCGTATGGTGGATGAGGGTGATGAGTAATGAACGAAAATGTATGTGTGACCCTCTCCCCCCAATTACTGGGCCCGAAGGCCCCAGCGCTGCAATAAAACTATAGAAAAGAACGTAGCCATGAAAATCTTGAGCTTCACAGTGTGTCAAGATTTGTGAAGCTTACGATTTTCATGACTATAGTTTCATTGACCAAATAATTTAACCCCCATTAAGCAACTGTTACCATATCTGTGCTCCAGCTCCCCCCAATTACTGGGCCCGAAGGCCCCAGCACCGCGGGTCTAGCTATATGGGCCCGTAGGACCCTGTTTAGCTAGTAATAGTAATTGGCATTGTTTTCGAGTGCGTCAGTGATAATGTTATAATGTTTTTTTGTTAGTTGTGATTGGCGCGATCTTTCCAATCAGAATCCATGTTGGTTCTCAGTGAATCTTCTTGTGTCTCCAAAAAATCTTAGATTTTTCCTTAACTTTTCTTTCAAATACTGTAGAGTTTGATCAGATGAGATGTCAGTGACACTGGTCTGTAGTTCCTTGCTCCAGATCTATCCCCTCCTTCATATATAGAAACAACATTCTCTCTCTCTCTCTCTCTCCCTTAAATCTTATTATATCTTCTGATATAAAATCAAAGTTTCTAATCTTTTCTCCTCTCTTCAAAAAGAAAAACAACAACATAAAAAAATTGCTATCATATATAATTTTATCTGTTTTTGGAACACTAAAAACTGATTCATTCCGAGTTCTTAATATTTCAGATATTTCTTTTAACTCATTTTCATTCCTTAAAGGCCCGACAGACCCGTTATTTTTTGTTTATAACTATATTTTAACTAGTTTTATGCTGTGACGGGAACGATTTTGATGTGGCTTCCTGACATCCTTTCCTAGAAGGGAACATTGCTTGAAGAACATCGCAAACGCGTTTATAAACACACGAATTGAAGGGCAAAAGGGGAAAGTCTGCTACATGCATGAAACCCTTAAATTTTAATAATTCTGTTGAACGCCACCTGAAAACTTTACTGGTCTTGTCGGTTGAAGCAGTGTACGTAGCAGACTTTATGAGCAAACAACGCCGAAGGGGAATTATTTGTAAATTCTTCAAATGGCATTTAGCAGCGTTTGTCAGAAATATTCCGAAAATGTCCTTGAAACTGCATGTAGTAGACTTTCCCTTTTTGCCCTTCAATTATAATCCATCCCAGTTCAAATGATTCATGAGCATGTGCACCAATGAATGTTTCTTCATTTTTTCTAATTAATTTATTGATTAATGGCATATATATATATATATATATATATATATATACACACACCTCGTTCAGGTTCCGTGTTGGTCTCTCTTCACACGAAGGTCAAGCTGGTGGCCCCGCTTCTAGGCCTGGCTTGGTGGAGGAGCGAGTTGCTCTCTACCGCACATAGCCAGGTACACCCGGTTCATCTGGTACCGTCCTGAGCCAGGCATCTAGTCTTCTCTTGAAGAATTCAACTTTGACCCCTGTAACGTTTCTGAAGTCCTTTGGAAGCTAGTTAAAAAGTCTTGGCCCCCTGACAACCAAGCTATTCTCCTTCAATGTTGAGGAGGTCCCTTGTCGGGCCTTTAATTTTGGAACACTACGCATTCTGCCTTTCCTATTTTCCGGCGTTGTTTGGATGCTAATTAGGTTTAGTTTGAGGTTTGGTACTAGTTTTTCGATCATTTTCCATATGTAGATTATGGTGTACCTCTCTCTTCTTCTTTCCAGGAAGTACAGATTTAGTTTACGTAGTCTTTCCCAGCAGTTGAGTTCTTTGCAGCCATCAATCTTGGCTGTGAAATTTCTCTGCATTTCTTCTAGTTTATTAATTTCTTCCTTTTAATATGGGGACGTCAAAACTAAGCAGTATTCAAGTTTTGGTATGATCAGTGTTCTCAGCAACGGAATCATTACTGTCTTGTTCCTCCTTTTGAACGTTGTTAGTACCTGTCCCGCGACTTTATTTATTTATTTTTTTTTTTGCTATCTGATTTTGTGTCTTAAATTTGGCATCATTGGTCATTATTACCTGCAAGTCGACCGCTTTCGTGCTTCTCTGAATTTCCTGTCTATCTGGAGCATGATATGTAGTCTGTTTAAATTCCTCATTTCTACCATATCTCAAGAGCTGAAATTTCTCGGTGTTAAATATCATGATGTTGTCTTCTGACCATTTGTATATTTTGTTCGTGTCCCTCTGCAAGGCCTCCACCTTATTTACATCGCTGATTTTTCTGCTGATCTTTGGGAGCAAGTGTAGTTTACGTCCCCCTGTGATGCTTCGTGTAGTTTACGTTCCTCTACATTATCCTAGTGTAGTTTGCGTTCCCCAACTTTGTCCGTGTATAACTAATCAAATAAAACGTTAAAACTAACGAAAATATTACGACTTAATCTAACCAATCGTCAATATATATATATATATACAGGGTGGGCCGTAAGTTTCCATACATAGGAAAATTAAACGTTTGTTTTTATGTTTCAGATACCCTAAGAATATGCGTTTGACGAAAGAGCAACGAATTGAATTGGTCCTGTGGAGTGGCCTCCCAGATCCCCAGATCTCACCCCCCTTGATTTCTATCTTTGGGGGCACTTGAAGGCCATGGTGTATCAGGAAAAGATACGAGACATAAATCATCTAAAGGAACGTATCACCAACGCCATTACAAGCATAACGTCAACTGTGCTGATGCGTGTTCATCAACAGTGGGGAACACGTATTGAAATGTGTTTTCAAAACAATGGCAACCATGTAGAGCATATTATATAAATAAAAATGGTTGTCCATAAAAAAATGTTTATTTTTCCTATGTATGGAAACTTACGGCCCACCCTGTATACATATATGGATTCATTTAAAAAATGTCTCCTAAAGATCCTAGTGTAGTTTACGTTCCCCAACTTTGACCTAGTGTAGTTTGTGTCCCCTTTTGCGTCAGGGGGACGTAAACTACACTTGCTCCGATCTTTGTATCGTCCGCAAAGGATGTTAGTATACTGTTGCTGTTTACTCCACTGTCTATGTCTGTTTAGCATGATAATGAACAGGAGTGGGGCCAGTACTGTACCTTGTGGTACTGATTGCGTACTTCTGATTCTGATATATATATTATATATATATATATATTATATATATATACACAGGGCGTCCCAAAAAAATGTATACACACTTTAAATACTTATAAAGGCAGTGTTTATTAAAATACATTTCATTTTCAAAATGTAATAAAATCTACAGACATTATTTAATTGTTTTGTCAACGCCTGTTTTCAAACTGACGTCCGTTCTGGTCCAGGCACTGCTGATAACGCGAAGCAATGGAATCGCAAACATCACGAAACATTTCGTTTGGTATTTGTGTGCATTCTCGTTCAATGGCTGCTCTCAATTCAGCGACTGTTGCAGGTTTTATAGCGTAGACTTTGTCTTTTAAGTATCCCCATAAAAAAAAGTCTAGTGGTGTGAGGTCTGGTGAACGCGGAGGGTATTCTACGAAACCCCTTCGTCCAATCCACATCCACATCGTGCCAAGTACCACTCGCAATACTCCACTCTTCGGTCCGGATCATCTTCATTAATAGCATGGACTAATCTTGGAATGTAACTTTTCCATTGACAGCGCTTCAAAATGCGTTGGACAGACGATTCTGAAATTCCTACCTCACGACTCGCTTGCCGCACAGATTTTCTTGGACTTTGGTGATACGTTTCCAGTACTCTTTCTTGCTTTGTGGGGCTTGTCGATGTCCGTGGTCTTCCGGAACGCTTCTTGTGGACATTCTGAACAGTTCCATCGGCTTCAAACTTATCTCTAATTCGAGTGATGGTAAGTCGCGTTGGTGGATCTGTTTGAAACTCCCTCCTAAACTGTCTTTGCACTTCAACTGCGTTTTCACACTTCCAGTAGCATTTTAGAATGAATTTCCTTTGTTCAAAGCTTAGTCTGACTGCCATTATTAATTCTAATGGGTTTAACTTGGAAAGAAAGAAACATCAATTGAGCTATCAGCTGTTAAAGTGTGTATACATTTTTTTGGGACGCCCTGTATATATATATTGCCAACTGAGCTTGCGCTATACTGCCGCACTGAATGATACCGGAATGTTTGCTCATCCTCCAATTTTGTTTGGTCACATCCGCAACAAATAGCGGGTTCCTTCCAAAACCTCCTCGTCCTCTTGTCTTAGAGATGATGTAAAACTTTCTAGTACTATCATTCCAATGCGTTTTAATTTCATTTTTACATTCAGAAGAAAATTTTTAAAGTATTTTCCATACATAATTACGTCTCGTTCACCACGTCTGTTCACTGAATACATTTTCAGAGATTTCAGACATGACCCACATCATGAGCATTTTTGTGTCTACATTTTTAGGCGTAAAAGTTCTTTGTAAGGCTTCAATTTTGCGATATCTACAGTAGATTTCTGAATGGACTCGTGAGAAAAGAAGAGTATCTACTCAATTAAACTCAGAACGAAACTCGACCACAATTTGAACGCGATGCGCGTTCTTCTTCTATAGAAACGCCTCCTTGTATGATTATTGATTCCCATTAACTTTCTTCCTTCGTCGTGTGTGTGTGTGTGTGTGTGTGTGTTCAATTTTGGTAATATTAATCAGAATGATCAAAATTAACTAATTTGTTTTAATTAATAAATGAATTGGGGTTTCTAACTGGCAAACTACTTAACCACTCTATAAATAATGTAGTACTTCAATACACCAACATAAAATATCAGTTCCGCTTAACCTCTCTACTACGAACTCGGGTAATGAAGTTACCCCATGGCCATTTTTTGTGTATATAATTTTCCTTTCAAATATTTGTTACTTAGTTTTTCCAAGACACGGGTAGGTAAATTAATTTTCTATGCTAATTTCTGAAAGAGAAATATTTGTAAGATTTGTCCTAGACAACGAGATCGAAAAGCGTGTTATCTGCAAGAAACCTGTTTGCTAAATTCATGGAATTACGAGGAAAAGTAGTACCTCAAAAGGCCTTGCGGCCCATACCGAGAAGGTATTAGTAGGAGTAGGAGTAGAGGATGTTATTGTAAAATGCACACATTGTAAGCAGTAGATCATAATTTGCTACAGTAATACGTGATAGGTTCATGACAGAATTGAGTTTGTATAGCATATACTGTAAATAGAGTTCATATCACCTGAAGATCAGGGCCCCCAGCCTTCTCTAGTTAGCCTTATAAGACTAACTAACGAAAATATCACGACCTAACCTAACCAATCGTTAGGTCAACTGTACGCCCTTGACGATTGGTTAGGTTAGGTCGTGATATTTCCTTTAGCCTTATAAAGCTAACTAAAGAAGGCTGGGGTCCCTGATCTTCAGGTGATCCTAGAGTTCTAACAAAAAGCCATGGAATAACTAAGTTAACTTAGTAATTACACGTTAACTTTGGAGTTGGGCGAAGTTAAGGAAAATGTACTTAAGTTATTTATTATTCGTAGGTTCAGAAATGGTAATGCAGTAATAAGGAGATCATGTATTTGAAATATGTCTTAAGTAACGTTATTCTAGGATTATCCTATAAACAATTTTACGTTAACTTACTCGCAATTCCAATTCATCAGTCATATTGACGGCACCTATACCAAGATTAAACAATTATTAAACAAATTAATTAGGCCTAACTAAAGGAAACAATGCTCGGAGTATTATTATTATTATTAGAAATATATCTTTAGTGAAAAATAGAATTCAGTTAAGAACCCTCAAATTTCTGTGCAAAAGAGAAATTAACCTCCGATCAAATTCTTCTCGTACATGTTTGCCAACACTAAATCTAAACGAATTGTTAGTTTATGATCTCGGCTTGCTGATTGAAGCAAGATAACCATCAACAACTGCGTGTTTATGGGAAACTCCAATACAGATAGTCCCCGACTTACGATAGGGTTAGGGACCGAAAATGAGATCGTAAGTTGAAAAATGGTAAGTCGAATGCACTTTTAAATGTATTCTATAGAGATAGGGACTTAAGTTCCCGTTCTTGAATATTTTCATTCTTAAAATAAGGTTAAAATAAACACTAAATTACCACAATTGTTTTATTAATTGAAAGAAAAACATAGTTCACAGTATGTAATTAAATGAAATTAGTTAATTACCATTCATATAATGGCATAAACAAATCACTAATCGCTGTCAGATGAAACACGCATTTCCACAGGGTCATCAACGTCTCCCTCACATGTACTAAAAGATTGGATGCCACTCGTTGAAGGAGCAGAAGAAGGCGTCTTCTTTAGAAAAATATCCAATGTCGTCTGAACAGTTTTTTTTTTTTTTCGTTGTAGATTTCCTTGTAGCATGAAGTGGATTCATTTACCATCCTCTCAACTTTTGCAAATCTTTCTACATTTGGGTCCATTGCATCGAACATTTGCATTGCTTTATTAAGCGTAGAAAATGCTTCTGCCAATCCGTTCTTTGTAAATTTTCTTGTTTCTTCTTTATCCTCTTCTTCATTTTCTTCTTGTCCTTCTTGTTGTTCTTTTGCAAGCAGGAGCAAGTCATCATTTGAAAGCTCCTGAGCCTCAATATTAAGCAAGTCTGCAACATCATCATCGTTGACTTCCAGCTCGAGATCTCTTCCAAGCTCCACAATATTATTTCTTATTTCACTAACACTGCCATCTATGTCAAAGCCTACAAAAGAGTTCACATGCTCTGGTAATAGGTTCTTCCAAATTCCATTCATACATTTCTCTGTAATTTTGTCCCATGATGTTCCAATGTTTCTTATTGCCTGCAAGATATTGTAATCTTTCCAAAACTTTGTAAGTGACATTCCTCGTTCAACTGCTTCGATAGCCTGGGCGAAGATTCTGCGTAAATAGTACAGTATGCCTTGAAGGTGGCCACAGCACCTTGTGATCCATCGGTTGGATGATAGCAGTTGTGTTTGGTGGCATAAAAGCTACTTTAACATCAGGATGTAGATCGCTAAGATCGGCGTGTTGCCGTCTCGTTTTTTAAGTTGTCGTACGGCAGTGGAGTACTATTAAAGTATGCTGTTTATTGAGTGTTATTCGCAATTTTAATGAAAAAAAATATGATCGTAACTTCGAAATATCGTAAGTCGGGGACTATCTGTATTTATATATATAAATTACAGGATGTATTATTCATTTAAAAAAGAAATTGTTCTCTTTATCACTCTGGTAGTTAAGTTTTTCAGTTCTTTATCTCACTTGATCACGTGACCTACGTTAAACCATTGCAGGAGTAATGTAGAACCGTTACTTACACTAACGCCATGTCATATATACACTACAGGGTGTCCCACGAGTCCGGTTTCGTAGGAAAATTTATTTTAAATTAAATTTACAAAATTAATACATTACAACTAAAACAAATGTTCAAATTGACGTCTTGTTTTGGGACCTTTTTATTTTGTTGCAGGTAGAATAACGCGCAATGGCTAATATGCAAGCGAGTTACACTCTTGAGGAAAAAGCCTCAGGATGAATGTGTAAGCTTGACTTTCTGCCTTTTCTCCTTTTCGCTACTTTCTGTATTTTATATCCGGGTCATTTCTGCCTTCTTACCCCAATTCGTTGGAAAATGATTTTATTTTATATATATATATATATATATATATTATATACACACGAAGAGAGAGTTTAATGTCGAAAAGGGAAAAAAAGATGAGAAAAAGCGAACTTAATATATAAAAACTGAAATATAATATAGGAACCCTTTCTAAGAGAGAAGAATAGGAAAGATAAAAGTTAATAAAGAGACTTGTAACTCCCGTAACAAAGATTCCGTATTGAGGAAGGAACAAGGAAAATTTTTACAATTTTAAAAATAAAAGGAAAAAGCAGAAAAGTGACAAAATTACTTCAATAAGTGAAGGAATTGTAAAAGAAATCTGTCGTAACTGAAAGAGAATCTAGATTTAGGTCAAAATGAAAATACAGTCACCAGATATGACATTTAATCGGCAAGTTATTTCGAGTTAGATCAAATTCGGTTCGGTTAGGCTTAGTTAGGTTTTTAGAGTACGAATAGAATGTCCCGTCGAGTAAATGGGTATAGGTCCTACCGGAAACCAATCCTTATATTTTCAGGTTAAAAGAATATATAACATCAATACAGAGTCAGTCTCATGAAATATGAATTAATGTACGAGTTAAAGGAAATAGAGCGTAAATAAAGGCGTTTCCATAACTTTACCAAACACATAAATGCAAAAGTGAATTCGAAGTTCGCAGTGAAGAAAGAGTCTGTATTTCTTTGGAAAAATGTTTACATTGCCGATATGTTAGTAAGCAATTTATTGCCGATGTGTTAGTAAGTAATTCATTGTAAGTAATTCATTGCCGATATGCAGAGACGTCAACTTTGAAGTATGAAAATCTGTGAGATTTTGCCTGATTTTGATAAGTGGAAACATATCCCACATCAGGGAGTTTGAGACTTAAAATCCGTGAGTCTCACGGAAAATCCATGAGAGATGACATGTCTGGATATGTTAATAAGCAAGTTAAATTGTGGAAGTAAAGTTCTTGAAGATTCATAAAACTTGCTAATGGTGTCAATAATCCAGCAGGGTTGAAGCACCTTAAACAGAAAAAAACAAAACAAAACTTGCTATAAGCGAAATTATCAGTTTCACTCGTAGGAATAAACTAGGAACTTATTGTTAATTCCAGTACTGTACCAAAACATTATAACTCTAATTTAACTTTCCTCTCATCTCACGAAAGAGGTTGACGAAGGCTGTAGTTCATAGTCATAAATTTCATGCGAGCATATCAAAGAAAGCTTTTTTACTGAAGATTATTTGCAGCAAGAGCTGAAACTCCGCCCACTTTTGCCTTTTCTTTTTTTTCTTTTTCTTCTGCCGTTCAGTGTTTGGAAGAACGAAATTACTCTAGAAAAACGTCATCAATTTAAGTTATATTTTAATATTTATTATTATATAGTCTAATATGTATTGAAATATATGATAAATTTATACATTAAGTATATATTTGGGATCACCTGAAGATCAGGGCACCCAATTTTCTCACCTGTAGATGAAGGCCCCCACTTTTTCCCATCTGAAGATCAGGGCCCCCAAATTAAAGGAAGATAAAAATAATATCAGAAAAATTTTGTGATAAAAAAAATTTATGAGAAACATTTAAATATTTAAAGGATCACCTGAAGATCTCCCCCCCCCCAGGTACAATTGGGGGGGGGGGGATCGGGCTGGGGGAATAATCTTCAGGTGATCCCTAATATATATATATATATGCCCGGTTAGGTTAATTGAATGCCCGGTTAGGTCAACTGAATACCCGGTTAGGTCAACTGAATACCCGGTTAGGTGGTTAACTGAATGCCCGGGTAGGTCAACTGTACACCCTTGATGATTGCTTAGGTTAAGTCGTGATATTTTCGTTAGTTTAACGAAAATATCACAACTTAACCTAACCTAACCTAACCAATCGTCAAGGGCATACAGTTAATCCTAACCGGGCATTATGTCCCATAGAATGAATTGTTTGTTTTATTTGTCAAAACTGGGAGTATCTCCATGTGGAGCGAACTGGGGTGGAGTATCTTCAGGTGGATCGGGCTGGGGGGGGGGAGCTCTTCAAGTGATCCCAGATCAGATTTACACAGTGATGATAGAGGGAACTAACATAACCACTACGACTCCTATCGGTGTAACCTTAACCTAAAAATTTAACAAAAATAAAATAAATTTTGCCACCTGAAGAGCAAGGCCCCCAATTTTTCCCACCTGAAGATCAGGGCCCCCAGATGAGGCTGGGGACCCTGATCTTCAGGTGATCCTCTATTTGTTTTAAAGATTAAATGTGATATTATTTTTGTTAATATACTGCTAAATCGTGCGAGTGTGTCGTTGTACAAACTTAGTTTTCACTCCATCCGCTAGGTGGCGGGATAATACGATAAATAATGGAAAATATGATCAGTTTCGTATTCTGTTTTACCTTTGTTTTGGTTTAAAATTTTCACTGTAAGTTTTCTTCCTTTCTTTTAGCCCTCCTTCTTACAAAGATAGCCTCGTAGGGACCAGCCGGTCTGTTGCTGTTTGGTATCCTTTATACATTACTTTGTCTTAGTGCAAAATAAACAAATAAGCAAGAAATTTAAAAGAGTATTTTAGTGAGCTAGTAGATGAACAGGAAGCAAGTGTAAATGCAGTTGGTTTTGGTGGTGTATGTAGAAGTGTAATACCACTGAGTGGAGGACATCACATTAGAGGAAGTTGAATGAGCAGTAGGCAACCTGAAGAAAGTAGTTAGGAATTTAATAGATATGTAGCGAAATTATTAAAAGTGGGCAGATCAGTAAAATTTATTGGGGCCCGAACAGCCAAGGGTCCCGGCAGGGCCCAATTGAGAACGTCTTAAACCCTTTTTTGTAGTTTTTTGATCTGATTTGGGTGTAATGCGTTTATTTCAATAAAAGTATGCAAAAATATGCATGAATGACTTGTCTGAAACCCCTCAGAGTAGAGTGTGTCAATTTTAGTAAAGTGAACAATTCAAAAACTACTAATGCTCAAATGATGTCATATTATCTAGCAAACTTAGAAATATCTTTAGTGTTGTTTAAAAAGCCATTTACCTACTTATATTTGACCATAAAGGTTTGAAATATAACCTAAATATGACTGTAGCATCGTATATCAATGTGCAATTGAGATGTCTGGTTAACTTTGGTTATTTTTGGTGTGCAGTATGGTTTCTAAGTTTCACATAGTCACAAATGCTGGAGTTTTGATTGTGAATGCGTGTGTTTTCCCTCCTTTTTGGCAATTTTGATTACTTCGTAATGTAAATATTGTGTAATTCAAATTATTCGAAATTTTATGTGTGACCCAAACTTTCTGTATATTTTGATATGATAGATATATGAAATTGTCATTGCTTTGAATAATTAAGTCTTGTACCTAAACAACACAACCTTTTATCTGAGCTTATAGGAAGATATTAAGAATTTCAATTAACTTAATTTTATATAATCATAATCAGAAGGCCTATCCAAATTTCAATGACATTTCTTTTGTTCACAGGTCCACAGGATGAGTCAGAATAAAATCAGAACCTGAAGCAAATCAAGTTGTCACCTAAGTCATTTGGTGGGGACTGGGAGGGAACTTCCCCTGCTGAGCTGCCCACAGCCAGAGATCTGCTGAGGTATGGTTTGTTGAGGAGAGAGATGAGTGAGGAAGACAGGAGGAATTACCCAGTTAATGACCTGATTAACAACGGCATTGTTCCAGGGCTACTGGCTCAGTGGAGAAAGGCCGACGCTCTTCACAGGACCTGTAATCAACACTGAGGTCAGGATCAGGGCTAAAGTGAAGGCACTGTGGGATGAGGCAGTGAAGGTGTCCATTGGCAATGTGAAGCTAGAGGTCAAAGATAGATTCATGATGAAACTGGGCAAATTGGTGGACATCCTGACCTGTCACTGTGTGATCAGGAGCTGCAGTGAGCTTGGGTGCAACCTTGTCTGCAACAGTGAGGTTCACATTGACTGCAGCTGCAGGAGCGAGCAGAAGATACCAGTGCAGGAGCTTGCCTTCATTAAAGGTCAGAGAGAAAAGGTGGGCAGTGTGGGGACACACCAGATGGGTCTAGCTGATCACCCTGAGACCAGGAGACAGGAAGCAGTGCTGAAGAGACAGGAGCAGAGAAGGAAGGCCGAGGAGAAGAGGAGGAGGAAGGCAGAGGAGTCAGCCAAGAAAGAAGAGTCGAGGGAGGAGTTACTGTTGGAGATGGAGTTGGAGGAGACTGGAGATATACTGGAGGAGGCAGGAAGGAGAGAGGAGGACGAAGACTTCATACCAGAGGCTGCGATAACTTCTTCCTTGCCTGTGGCTAAGAAGAAGAAATACAACACTGAAGATATCACCAACATAGCTCTGGCTAGCTTGAGACATCACACTGGGCTGAGAGAGACTGCAGAGATTGCCACTGCTGCCTGGATTGATGCTGGTCTTATCACAGTTTGACACAGCACTGGTGATTGACCACAACAAGGTGAGGAGGGCTCAGGAGAGACTGACTAAGGAGCTGGTCAAGAAGTTTGATGAAGAGATTAGGGAAAATGGCATCACCTGTATCATCTTTGATGGGAAAAGAGATGACACCAGAGTGATGATGGAAGCTGAGGGCAGTGACAGGCAGTTTCCTGGCCTCATTAAGGAAGAACACTACACAGTGTGCAATGAACCAGGTGGGGAATATTTGTGGCATTTTGTACCAGAGGAAGCTGCAGAGGAGAGAAGTCATGCTGAGGTCATTGCTGATCATCTGGTGAACTGGCTAAGAGAGAGAGGAGCAGACCAGACCATTTTGGCCATAGAAGGTGACAGTACTAATGTGAATACTGGCTGGAAGGGAGGAGTAATGCATTATGTGGAGGCCAAGCTTAGCAGGAAGTTGGTGTGGATTGTCTGACTTGCACACTGGAGAGCTGAGTCTTAGACACCTGGTGACTGCCTGCACTGGATGGCAAGACATTGAGCAACAACAAGTGGTCTGGGCCCCTTGGGAAGATGTTAGACACTGCCACTGAGCTGGAGATCAACCCAAACTTCACGACGGTCACTGTTGGTCTTCCTCTACCCCATCTCAGTCAGGAGGTAGTCAAGGACCTCAGCACAGACCAATCATATAGCTACAGAATCATCACTGCCATCAGATCGGGAGAGGTACCTCAGAGTCTAGCTCTCCTGGAGATTGGGCCAGTCTGTCACAGTAGGTGGGTCACCACGGCTCTAAAGTTCTGCAGATTGTGAATTTCCAAACATGGGCTGAAGGGTAGGAACCTGAAGAATCTGAGGATAATTGTGGAATTCATAGTGGGAGTCTACATGACAAACTAGTTCAACATCAAGTTAAATCACAGCTGGGTGGAGGGTCCCAGGCATGTACTGTACCAGCTGGAGCTGCTCAGAAGTCAGAAGAAGGAGGTGATAGGAATAGTGATGCCTACAGTGAAGAGATCAGCCTGGTGCACACTGAGGCTGTGCTCCAGGCCATGCTGTGCAGTGAGGTGGAGGAGGAGAGGAGGGAGGCAGTGAAGAGGATACTGGAAATCAGAAGTGAAGGAGATGAGGACACACAGGTAGGAGACTGCAGTGTCAGACCCAGGAAGACTCCTGACATCAACCCAGATGCCACTAAACTCTCGGAGCTTATTGACTGGAACTCTGGCGTGACTGAGCCTCCTCTGACCTGCTCCCTCACCACTGCTGCAATCAAGTAGTTTCTGGATAGATCAATGGAAGTTCCTGCATGGCCCTCACACACACAGTCAGTAGAGATGTGTAAGGATGACAACTGAAGCAGCACATGTTTACTCACAAGAGAGGAGGGAGGCGTACATCAGTGGCCAGGTGACCAGTAGGGAGCTCATGTCCAGGAACAAGAGCAAGGCAGACATGGCATCCTTGGCAAAGTTCAAAAAACCTATCTATCAGGTCATCCCATAAGTAATGTCGTTTTTTACGATAGATTAAATTTAAACGTCCTACTCGGTTTAAGCATAAATTTTCCGAAGGTTATATCTAAGAGGAGATCTATCGTGTTTCGCTACATACTTTACAGACCTTGACCAGTGAAGACGTGTGTTTTGCTTTATGTGAACCCCTCATAAACATGGCGGTATCAGAAGAGCATATCAGGCATATAATGCTTTACGAGTTCAAAAAGGGAATAGTGCTACTGAAGCAACGCGAAACATTCAGGAAGTTTATGGCAACGATATTCTGCATGTGAGGAAATGTCAAAGATGGTTTCAAAAGTTTAGGAATGGTGACTGCTGTTTGATAGATGCAGCACGCTCTGGACGCCCTGCTGAGTTTGATGATGACCTGCTGTTAGCCGCACTTGAAGAAGACTGTTCAACAACTGTCGAAGAATTGGCCCAGAAACTCAATTCATCCCCGTCCACCATCGATGTTTGCAACAACTCGGGAAAGTGCCTAAGTTAGGAAAATGGGTGCCACATGAATTGTCGGTCGACAATCTGAGGGTGCGGGTAAACATTAGCACAGCTCTTCATTCCCGTGAACTCCAAGATCCGTTTTTGCACCGTTTAGTGCAGTGCTCTTCAACCTTTTTATGCTTACCGCCCACTTTTGTAACTTTTGAATCGCCGTATCGCCCACCAAAATTAAAAATGCAAACACTCAAACTAAAAGTTATATACCCAGCATAAAACAATAAAATTAATTGCAATTACCTTTAGAGTAATGAGATCCTTCGCCCACTAGTGGGCGGTACCGCCCAGGTTGAAGAGCACTGGTTTAGTGACTGGTGATGAAAAGTGGATACTGTACCAAAATGTTAAGCCGTCGACAGTGGGTTTGGGCCGGAGAACCAGCGACACCACAGCCAAAACCAAATCTTCACCCTCGGAAGGTGTTACTTAGTGTTTGGTGGGATAAAGGTGGTGTAATACAGTTTGAAACCTTACCACACAACCAAACAATCACCGCTCAAGTCTACTGTCAACAACTGGATCGATTGAACTCTGCACTAAAAGAAAAAAGACCTTCTTTGGTTAATCAGAAAGGAATCGTGTTCCACCATGACAACGCACGTCCTCATACCGCTCGGATCACTTCCGCAAAAATTGAGGAGCTTGGGTGGGAAAAACTTCCACATCCTCCATATTCTCTAGACCTTGCGCCTTCAGATTATCATCTTTTCAGGAGTCTGCAAAACTATCTTGACGAGAAACAGTATACTTCTTTAGATGACCTGCACACCAGTCTTTGTACGTTTTTTGCCTCAAAACCGCCTGAATTTTATAAATATGGCATTGAAAGCTTGTAGGACGTTGACAGAGTGTCATTGATTCCGATGGAAAATATATACTAGATTAAAAAGTTTCAGTTGAGTTTTTTTTGTCCTTCAAATTCCGTTCTAAAAAACGACATTACTTATGGGATGACCTGATATATTTCTAAGTTTTAATATTGAAATACAATCAAAATGTCTTTAATTGTATGTATGTAAAATGTAGTTATATATGACATCCTTGACAAAGTTCAAGAAACCTATCTATATTTCTAAGTTTTAATATTGAAATACAATCAAAATGTCTTTAATTGTATGTAATGTATGTGAAATGTAGTTATATACAATAAAAAAAATACTCATAAAACTTGCTGATTTTTTGTAAACTTCAACTTCAACTTCAAATATAAGTAGCTAGGAGTGATCAAATCTGGATTTTAAAGCCATATTTCGATTTAGCACATAAAAATGCATCATTTGGTCACTAGTAGCGTCTTTGAAAATCTAAAGATTTCACTTTGCTCCCTAAAATTGATCACACCCTACCCTCAGAGGCAAGGGGACCCGGCATGTGATTGTGTACCGGACCCGAGAAAATGATGCTTTAGCCTTGAATGTGGGGATAGAATGGCAAATGAATGACTGTAAAAAATGTGAAGAAGTATGGGAAAGTTTTAATTATATTATTGTATAAGAAGTGAATGTAAAAATTATAATGGTATAAGTCTTTTAATATAGCTGGAAGAATATACTGGAGTGTTTTGACAGATAGGATAAAATAAATTACAGATATCCGTGGTTGGAAATGAATAAGGCAGCTTGAGAGAAGGACGAGGATGTGTTGATCAAGTGTTTTCAGTAAGATACCTCATTGAGAAAATGAATAAGAAGAAAAAGGTGTATATGGCATTTATGAGTCTGAGAAAACGTATGATAAAGTGAACAGATCTGCCTTCTAGCGAAGGTTTAAGATGCAAGTTGTTTAATGTAGTAAAAAGTTTTTGTGTGGATAATCTTTGCTTGTGTAATAGTTAAGGGTGGGTTAAGTGGGTAGTTTAATATTAATTCTGAAGTGCGACAGGGCTTTGTAATGTTGTGATGGCTGATTAATGTACATTTGGATAGAGTAATACGTGAAATGAGAGAAAAAATGCTAGAGAGAGATAGATCTGCATTTGGAAAAGAATGAATTGAGGCTGTTGTAGCTGATCTATACTGATGATGTGGGGCTTCTGGGTGAATCATAGAATAAATTTAAGAGATCAGTGACGAGCTTTGATAACGAATGTGAAAGGATATTATTGAAAATGAATGTAAATAAAAGTAAGGTTCTTGGCATTCAGAGAGAATGAAAATCAGTATGTGGTGAATGAAGAAAATTTAGAGGTTGAAAAGGAACTTCAATATCAAGAGTGTTTGATTGACAAGAAAGGTACAAGTACGCTGGAAACGAAAAGTAGAGTGAAGCGAGGCAGGCCAATCATGGGCGCAATTAAAGCTCTGGTAGGAAAGAAGTGCTTGAGTGTAGATGCAGCAAGTTTACACGAAGATGTATTGGTACCAACACTGATGTAATACGCTTGTTTGTCATGATAGTTCAATGCCAAATGTTGAGATGAATAATTTAAAAAGTATGGCGTAAAATGGATTTACCGTATAAGAAATGAGAATGTTTAGTTAAAGCGTGAAGTGAAAAAGTCACTGGCGACGAGAATGGACGATAATATGATACGATGGATATGCAGTAGTATGGTCATATGGAATGATTACTGATAGAGGTGCGAAGAAGGTGCGTAACAGTGAGTGCATAGCAGAGCTGGGCATTTGCGGCATATTTTGCGGTACTGCGGTACTGCGGTACTACCAAACCGGCACCAAACCGGCACCAAACCGGTACGCGGAAATTTGAATGCGGTAGCGGTACTGCGGTACTTTCAGCGATCCTTTGCGGTACTGCGTTATGCGGTTCCGGTTTGCGGTTTGCGGTAGTACCGCAGTACCGCAGTACCGCAAAATATGCCGCAAATGCCCAGCTCTGGTGCATAGGTGTGAGAAATAGAAGACAACTGAGTAAAAGATGGAAGGATATCATTAATTAATAATTATTAATAAATATGCGTGTGAATATAGGTGTTGATATACTGTAAATGTATCATAAGAGGCAGTGAGAGACAGAGGAATAGAGGAAGTTTCTAAGTTGTGTAAATCGAGACGCTGGTCTCACTTGACGTACCACTAGAGGTATACTCCAAACCTTGTCACGAAAGATAACACTGAATCCCTAAGGCTGGGGTCGTACTTTATTTCCTATAGTGATTCCTTTGTATCTTTGTGCGTGTGCAATTGATTTCAGTGTCTTGGGTCCCCAGTTCAAGTGTTGTGCTCCCCTTTTCCCCATGAAAATAGGAATGGGTTCTTCGATAATGTATATATGTAGCATACATGTTCCGTGTTTGGTAAGAACTTTGGCCAAAAGAGCACGCTAGATAATCAGCATAATCTCTCAATATATTTTTGTACTTCACTAAGGTTTTTTATTCATTTACATGATTAGCTAGCTTGCGGTTTAGTGATGCATGAATAATAATAATAATAATAATAATAATTACATGCTATTGCTTATAATGTTTTAACGAGAAGATGGAATCCCTTCATTAAAAGCATGCAATTAGCCTAATATGTAAGTGGAGAGACAAACACGCGATAATCCCATTCGTTTTTGAATTTTTGGTTTCCATTTAGAATTAGCCCATTTCATTGACGTCATATCACTCTTCATCGCTTATTACTTCGTTGAGAGAGTATGACGTAGTGACGTTTAGATACGCAAAAAAACACCTCTTCTCATTCCATTTATATTCGGGTCTCACTGTTGGACAAAACGTGTTCTAACGTGTTTCAGCTAAAATCTTTTTAAATACAAATGGCGCAAAACTTAATTCGAGTGAATCATCTCACGTTATCATTAAAGATTTAAACGATATAAAGATTTAAAGGGAATTTGGAATAAGAACGTGTAATTAACTGAATCAACTGAATCAATGTCGCCAATTAAATGAATGGTTTGTTGGCGCGTGCCAGAACGATTTGAATTGAAAAATCAAATCAAAAGCAGGTGCGTAGCTAGAAATTTTTGGTCTGTCGGGTAGGGGGGGGCTCAAATTTTCCGATAAACGGGCGTGACAAAGATACCGTGTATCAATCATCTATCTCATCAAGCATAACAATTTACAGGCAGTACAAAGAATCTATTAAGTGCGAGGAACACATACTATATGATCAAGGCCGTAGCCAGAGCTTAAAAACAGACGAGGTGAAAATAGCAGGAATGCAGGAATGACGTCACAAAATTTGTCTCATTATATGGTTTTAAATTTGATTCATTTTATGGTATTAAATTTGAAGCTTGTTTTTAAACTTGCCTACCTCGAGAAAAAGTCACGAATATCTGCTGATGCCGTTCTTTTCATTTTTCACCAATAAAACAAATACTCAGGCAACAAAACAATGACAAGCAGTTGGACATGTCTGTGCCTGCATTACAGAGTTACCAACTGAAACTTTCAGGAACGCTAGACTTTTGCCTAAAGAGCGCTGGATTTGTACGGCCGCCTCGTCTGCCTCAACGTGGCTACGGGTATGATGATAACACACCCGCATCAGTATTCAGTAATGCAATACAAAAGCAGCATACACTGCCATTAAATGAAAGAAAATGGACCAGAACAATGGACCAGAAAATTTGCAACATTATATATTATACTGCCCACCATAACACAATGAAAAAAAAATGTGGCTATAACAACAACCATATATTGAAAACACGTACAAATTAATTGGAGCTTTTTTAAGTACAAATACAACTTGTAAATTTTCCGACAGAGGGAGAAATTTTCCTACAAAATCCTTTCGAGGCTTGGTGTGGGGCGATCGCTCTCCTGGGCCCCCTGTAGCTGCGACACTAATCAAAAGTTCAAAAAATGAGAAGTCTAAACCACAACTGTATAAAAACAGTATTCAACAACAATCACAACAGTAACGGTTACAACAGCAAATCAACAGCAATGACAGCAGGGACAGCTATAAAGATGACGATGAGAGCGATGACCTACTGCAGGAGAAAAACTACATGCATAAGCAGACTGCAATATATACAGTATACACAATTTGAGGAATATTCTTGTCCGTAGTACAGTCGACTAAGCGTACAGTGTATCTACAATAAAAGTACAGTATAGCCTTGTTGTTTGCTAAACTACAATCTTGCCTGTATATATATTCTTAAATATTTTGGGTGGGTCAATCAACAAACGGAAGAAACCATATTTTAGGACTGGTAAGAATGGTCAGGTAGTTTTAATGAAAAATGGAGACTTCGTTTAAGAGCGCGCGCGCGCGCGCACACACACACACACACACACACTAATTCTTCCTCTACGGGAGCAAGGCAATTTTGGGGGCATTCGCCCTTGGCCCTTCCTTTGTGCATAAAAAATAATCGCATTTCAGCCTCAGTTTCTAAACAAAATTGCCGCTCTTCTATACAAATTTTAGTTCGTTAATAGCATACCATTGGGTATCGCGTGTCTTTAGAAACTTCGAGAAACCAATGTTGTCCCGAAGACTCACAGAGGTTAGGCGCGTGATACTCTCCAGGTAGAAAATTTTAAAAGGTGCGAAGGATGAAATGCGTATCTTGATCTGTTTCTCATATTCACTTAAACTAACCACGACAAATTTTGTTTTGATTTTGTTTCGCTCATTTTCTTTGACCTTTCGTTTTAATTTTTGTTAATTCTGTGCTGTTGCCATTATTTGGTCGTGAGAATATACTAGTTTTACTGTGTAAAGTGACAGTAACATTGAAAAGAAAGAGCTTGCATGCTGAATTAGTACGCCTCACGGCCCCATTCAAAAAGGATATCTTAATTGTGTGCGTATTAGTTTAAATCAACTGTGTGTATGTACAGTACATGTGTATATCATTATGTGTACAGTATAGTAACTTTGGATCACCTGAAGAGCAGGGCCAACAGCCTTCTTTCGTTAGTTTTATAAGGCTAACTAACGAAAATATCACGACCTAACCTAACCAATCGTCAAGGGCGTACAGTTGACCTAACGATTAGTTAGGTTAGGTCGTGATATTTTCGTTAGTTAGCCTTATAAGGCTAAGTAAAGAAGCTGGGGGCCCTGATCTTCAGGTGAGCCCTGTGAAGTTTTAATGTCTTCTCTGGCTGGCTCATTGTTTCCTCTCATTCTGTTCAGATCTGAGCCAATTTTGTCGTTTCTTATTTCCAAACGGACAGTTGAATAGAATTGTTTTTACTAAAGAATGAAGTTAATATTTTATAAACTCATCTCGGTATAAAGAACTTAAAAAAAATTGCAGTCATTATAACATTTGTCACGTTATTGACTGAAAATACACGGTTGGTTGCTCTGTTTTAAATTATTCGTCCAATTGAGGGTAACTGAGGACATTTAATTTCAATTCCCTTACCATGACTAAAAAGACAAATTGCATATAGTTTCGTAAGTGGTTAGGATGAAATTTATGAAAAGGGAAGTGAATGAAATTTCACCCTACACCTCTACGCAAGTACAGTATATTTAAGTACACTTAAGAGTGAATTTGTTTATATTTTTCCAATCATAAGCAATAAGTTAAAGAATACTTCATGTATATACTGAATAAAATGTTAGGTTGTTTGAAAACTATTTATTGATACTTTTTTTCCGAAGAGATTTATTTTATTGGCAGTATCTCTTCTCGCTTACCTTTCCTGATCAAAGGTTCATTAAAAAGGGACAGAACTGACAGCAACGGGACAAAATAAGTCTTACATTTGGAATCCGAAGTCAACCCAAGAAATTGGAATTGACTCGGGGACAGTTGAGTAATTGAATTATTTCCATGTTAAAGTTAATAACTAATATTGATTAAACATGGCTTAGGCTTAAAGATAAAACAACGACATACTTACCTTTGAATCATTTATTTTTGATTCTTCGATAACGTAAGGACTTTTGGGAGAACCTCTTCGGATGCTGGATCTAGTTTTATTATCCATGGAATTAGATGCCCTGTCTTGTTCCAACATTTTATTGAATCGAGTTGTTACCAGTTCATTGAATTAATTACTATGGAGAATATACGTAATAACCGTATGCTTCGTAAGAAAATAAATCTGAAAAAAAATAAGAACAAGAAAGAAAAATGAAAAATGAAAATGTTGACCTTCAAAAATTTGAAGAATCGATAGAAAACGAAATACGATTAAAGAAAATCCACGTAAAAAAAAGAGGGCCAACTTAAGAATATGATCTTTTGATACATCCTTTGGGAATTAATTATATATTAGGCAAGACAGACCGAGATAATATGAGACTCTAGTGGAATATGGTTGCTATGACAACAAAAATAATATACTTCCAAGTATTTTAATAATATACAAATAGGTGTATGCAAGTACAAAAATATATTTTTTGTAGCTGTATAGTATTTATCTATTTATTTATCTATTAACTACTAGTTTCCTTTAAATATCTTCTAAAACAAAATAAAAACACTGAATGATAAAAATAAACAGACATACAGACAAAGAGAGAGAGCTTATTGTTTACAAACTAAGTATAGTTTTCGTTACAAATGGTATTTTATTTTTGAACAATGACAGTTACTCACCAATTAATAATAATAATAATAATAATAATAATAATTGAACTTTTTGATATATAAACTAGAGTTGTGAACCCCCAGAACAGTAGAACGAAGGAAACTCAACAAAAGTATGATACATTCAACATTCAAAAGTCAAAATTAATTTCTATCATTCGCTCCAAGGTTAAAATTAACAAAATGAATATGACAATAGTTAAAAGCTTCCTTTTAATTCGAGTAGAAAGCCGTACCAGAATGTGCCGACTTAAAGGAGAAATTTTGCTTGAGGCTTTGAATTCGGACATTTGGCAAGTGATGAATATAAATTTTCTTTGTATTTCTGTTATGTAACCAACCCAGATCGTTCAAATGGTCCTTAATTAAAAGGTATTTAAAACATTTGAACGGCTGAAATCTAGATAAATCTATCCGCAAAAAAATGTTTTTCTATTTGGCAGGTGACCAATGTGGACTTTGTAACGTGGTGTGATCAAGTAGTTAAGTCAATAACGACTCGAGCGTAACTCGTTGCTTACTGAACGAGTTACACTGATTTATATAGTCAGAAAAAAGTTCGCCTAGAAACAAAATTTTTAAAAGGCAATAGGAAATAAGAGGTAATGTTCTGTTTTATATATGTTATGTTATAATGTTATGTTATAATGTTTCAGACCAATAAAGACCCTTGGATCCACTCATGGCTGGTCTACCTGTGTGTGTTCGTAATTGTGTATTGTGCATGTCCTCCGTGGTGGCGGAGGGGACCTACAATTTTACGTGGGTTCTGAACCACAAAGCCTTAATTTTACTACCTTAAACTATACCCAATCTATCAACATATGCGTATAATCGATTTTTAAACATGTTTATAGACGTGCTACTAATTACTTCTACCGGCAAACTATTCCAGCTATTTACTATTATATGCGTAAAAAAGTTTTTGGCAACTGCTGTCTCGAACCTTCTACTTGTCAACTTACACCCGTTATTTCTAGACCAATTATATTGAGATATTTCGAAAAAGCTATCTCTATCTACGTTATCGAACGCATTCATAATTTTGAAAACCTGGATTAGATCACCCCTTAGCCTCCTAGTCTCGAGTGTAGTCAATTTTAACTCCTTAAGCCTATCCTCGTACGACTTCGACCTAAGCGACGGAATCATCTTAGTTGCTCGTCTTTGAACTCTTTCGAGTTTGTCTCTATCTTTTCGCATATGCGGATTCCAAAATTGGATCGCATACTCCAAATGGGGTCTAACTAATGATTTATAAAGAAGAACTATAATATCGCGCGATTTGTACTCAAAATTCCGAGCTATAAAACCTAACACTTTGTTCGCTTTATTGACCGCTGCTGTACTTTGGTTCGCTACTTTTAAATAACCAGTGACTACAACTCCTAAATCTTTTTCCTGCTCTACGCTTGCTAACTCCTTCCCTGACATACTATGCGCAAAATTACCGTTACGCGAACCTATATTTAAAAGTTTGCACTTATCGACGTTAAATTTCATTTGTCATGTGACTGACCAATCAACGATTTCATTCAGATCTTCCTAGATTTTATCTCTATCTTCGTCATTAATCGCCTTACCACCCAGCTTCGTGTCATCCGCAAACTTTGAAAATGTGCTGACTAGGCCGACATCTAAATCGTTAATATATATAAGAAAAAGCAAGGGGCCCAATACAGAACCCTGAGGAACGCCGCTCGCTACATTAGCCCAACACGACTCCGCTCCATCAACGACCACCCTGTTTCCTACCTCGCAACCACTCTTCTATCCAATTTATTACTACACCCCTGATTCCATGAGCCTTAGTTTTTTCAATGAGTCTTTTGTGCGGTACGGTGTCAAACGCTTTTTGAAAATCTAAATACACTACATCAACCGCCCGATGACTATCGTAAACGTCAACCACGCTTTGAAAAAATTCTAAAAGATTAGTTAAGCAAGATTTGTTTCGCCTAAAACCGTGCTGCGTATTTCTAACTAAGTTATGCAATTCTAAGTGTTCGACTATACGATCCCTAATTATTGATTCCAGTAGCTTACCTACAAGAGACGTTAAACTGATTGGTCTATAATTTCGAGCCGCACCTTTATCGCCTTTCTTAAAGATAGGTGTTACGTTTGCTAACTTGAAATTATCTGGTACGCACCCCTCAGAAATAGACGCATTAAAAATCTTTGTTAGCGGCACAACAATGCTATCTTTTAATTCTTTTAGTTGTATAGGATATATGGAATCCGGTCCCGGTGATTTACGCATTTTCATTTTAGCAATATAGTGCATTACTTCCCCGTCATTAACCACAATATTATCCAAAATATTACCATTATCAAAGGGTATTATGTCTATGACCGTAGGGATATTCGTTATATCTTCTACAGTAAAAACACGTAAAAAATTCGTTTAGCAAGGTAGCCATTTCCTTGTTTTTAGAAACTAGCTCTCCGTTAACATCTTTCAACGACCCCAAGACACTTTTTACTGGATTTCTATTGTTGACGTACGGTATTGAAAGAATCGCTTGGGGTTTTCTTTACCGTCACGAGCTATGGAGATTTCAAATTCGCGCTTGGACTTTTTTATTACACTTTTCGCTTCACGTCTTACAGATATGTAGTTGTTTCGTAACCACAAATTGTCTTTATCGCACTTATGTAGCCTATAAGCCCTATCTCTACTCTTTATAATGTCTCCTACTCTAGAAGTAAACCACAAGGGCTTGTTGTTTATTTTCGCACGCTTAATTTTGTACGGTACACGTTCCTCATTTATAGTCCTAAATACTGTTTCAAACGATTCCCACATTAGTTTTGCGTTGGAGATCCCCATTAAGTTTTCCCAATTGACGTGTGACAATTCATTTCGAAATTTACAAAAGTCTGCGTACTGGAAGTTAGGAAGTTATATATAAAATTTTATATGGTATGTTATGGACAGAATATTTGGAAACTGTACAGCCGCTACCTCTCCTAAATTTTGATCTAACGACATCTGATCAACAACAGCAAACAATCAACAAGTTATTGTGGGTTACATTAAGCTAGGTTAGGTTAGGGTGTTATTTTTTTAGTGTCGATTGGTTTTGTTTGGTCTTGTTTTTTTTTATATGCAGGAAGGAGGGACCAAGGGACCAGGGGACCAGGGAACTCCGTTAACGAAATGGGTATTCTATAAGTGGGTATTTTGGTTTAATTTTTGCTGTTATATAATCGTACAAAAAATTAGACCCCAATTTTCTTTCTTTTACATCGTAACAATTATTCTTTCAAACTTTCGTGGACGTTACAGACATTAACCAGTAGTTTATTTTTTTCCTTATGAAAAATTTGGTTTTGTTTCTTACGAGATATGGAAACATTATCTCGATGTGTATTTTCACTGATATTGGTTGTCGACTTTATAAAGGTCTATAAATGTTGTTGATTTAATTCCACGCAGACTTATTGGTTAAGGATGCAGCAATACAAAAATACTGAATCGTATTAGTAATAATAATAATTATTCAGGAGAGATAGAAACTCGCACAGGGGTCAGGCCGACAAACACGTCCATTTCTCTTGTATTATTGTTATTACTAGTATCATCAGGGTTCGAAAGCCCGACCCCAGTCTTCATTTCGTTTATAGGAAAATGGTTCAACCTACTGAACTATAAGCGCTACCAAATGAGAGAGAGAGAGAGAGAGATTCAAAATTTGGCTGTTGTTGAAAGGAAGAGATTGTTGTGGATGACGGGGAGCATCAAACCCAAACTTAGAGAAAATCCCTTCAAATTCTGCCGAATTCATAACTAAGTTTTATACGAAAGTTTCAACAAAATTTTGAAGTAGAGAAATATGTTGAAGAGACCGGATTTTCAACACAATAACACTGTATGTACTTAGTTGGTTTAGTTGGTTTTCTCATTGTACTCGTATCGGTTTCTCAGAGACAGTAGCACCGGACTTCGAATCGGGACTTATTATCGAGATTACTGTTATTTATTACTTTCAAAAAGTTCTAAGTTCGAAGTATTTTATTATAATTATTACGAAAAGTTAATTTACGTACTGAAGCTACTTTTTGTACTGTACTTTCTTTTTGTGAAACAAAGGAATAATCTTTGTTAAAAGTACTTTCAAACTGTAATATAAATTAGTAAAAATACTTAAAAAAAAATAGTAAGTATTTAGTAATTTCAAAATAAGTATTTAATGATTACAATGTACCTGATTTTTAACAAAAGTATTTACTGTTAATATTAACTGTACTTTCAAAGAATATTTAATTTTAAGTACTTTTAAAAGAATAATCAATACGTCACAATCTTTCAAATGTTTTACATTCTCTATTTTTAAAATTCTTATAAAATAACATAATACAATAACCTAACAACAATATAAAATATAAGGTGATATATATATATATATATATATATATATATATATATATATAATACACACACACATACACACAGGGTGTTTATAAAGTCCCTATCTATTTCCGTGAAAACGTAGCAAAAAGGGTAAAATTCAATAACAATATAATAGAAGGCATACATTTAATGGATACTTAAGCATATGATTCTACAGGGTGTCCCGTAAGTCTGGACCCATAGGGAAAAATAATAAAATTACAAAATAGTCCAAAAATTTATTACATAATCTGTTCAAAGTGTCCGCCGTTGTGTCGCACACATAGTTGAAGACGCAATCTCCACTGCGACAGCACTTTCTGAATCACAGTCGCAGAAATTTCTTGACACGCCTCCACAATGCGTGCTTTAAGGTGGAAAATGTTCTGAAGTTTGACCTCGTACACTTTGGCTTTCAAGTGGCCCCACAAATAAAACTCCAGCGGAGTAAGATCATAATAAAAAAAAAAAAAAATAATAAAAATAATAAAAAAATATATTATAAATAAATTTTTGGACTATTTTGTAATTTTATTATTTTTCCCTATGGGTCCAGACTTACGGGACACCCTGTACATGAACACCATCAGTATCTACAGAGTTCGAATCTGTCAGCAGCATTGAATTTTACCCTTTTTGTTACGTTTTCACTGAAATAGATAGGGACTTTATAAACACCCCGTGTATATATATATATATATATATATATATGTCTCCGAAAGACTATTTTACTTATTATTAACGCTAAGTGCATTCAGAGTTAAAATGTTAGCAGTTAAACGCCTGAAAAAAGTCACAGGAAACAGTAATTATAATAATTATTTCATATTAGTTATTAATTACAAAATTAATTTATTAAAGAATTATCAGTAATTGATAATTATTATTATTATATATATATATATATATATATATATATATATATTATTCGTCAGATTTTAATGCGTAATTTTAATTAATACAATTTTTTCTTAATATTAATTACAAAAGAGTACAAGAAAGATGAAGTTTATGAACTTCACCCAAACATAATTAAAAGTCAAGATTTGTTATTTTGAGCAATTAAGTTTCGACCAATCAGCGGCGCCCGATTTGAAATCAAATTAAATTATAATGTTTACAAATTTTAAGTAATTTTAATTACTTTTTTTTTACTACGATTATTAAAATTCGTCTGATTAGATAGATTAGTTAAATAATTAATTTTCAACCATTTTTTTTTCCTTTTTATATGGAAACTTGCTCTTATGCCCAGCACTCGCTCGGGGTAGGCTGATTGTATTAAATTTTAATTATTCAAATGTTTTTTTTATTTTTTGTCGTATCACTCCTTAATTAAAAATATTATACGGACCTTTCCTGTTCTCTGGTCACCACTGAAATGAGAGAAATTAATATTTTTTAAACTTATTTTAACTTTTTATTAATATAATCAATACATTTTGAATAGGAGAAATTTAATTTATTTAATTGAACAGCTTTAATGAACATAAAATATAAATATTATACGTATACCTAGCGTTGTATTATTTAACATTACGTATTGGCCGAGCAATGAAACACACTCGATCTATAATGACAGAGTGATTTTGGTTTTACGTTATTAAGGTTTCTCGTATCAGAGCCATTTAGTAAAATTCTTTATATATATATATATATATATAATTATATAACAGTTTTAGAAAAAAAACATAAAAAACATACAAAGCTTTTATCGAAAGAATTAATTGTTTTCAAATAGACTTTTCAACTTTGTTCAAACACTCACTACTAATTCTTTCATATCAACTTCCTTACTATTAATAAGCGATTCTGAACATAGAAATAAATGCACTTTGCTTTGTTTTAACCTTTTGCTCTAACGCGTTAAGATTTTCATCGCTGAGTTCTTTTCAATTATTCGGTCAATAAAACTATAGAAAAGAACGCAGTAATGAAAATCTTGAGCTTCACATCCGAACCCATTGTATCACGACGATTTGTGAAGTTTAAAATTTTCATGGCTGCGTTCTTTTCTATAGTTTTATTAACTGAATAAATGACTGCCCGAGTAATTGGGGAGCCCGCAACACCGCTGGTCTAGCTAAATGGGTCCATAGGTCCCACTTTGGCTAGTATATAATTTTTCTAAATTAGTTTTTATTTTTGATTATGCTCCTTCACGTCGTGTAGTAACTATTTTTTTTTAGTTCTAGTCTTAAAATACTATCTGATATCTTGATCTTAAAACTGTAAAAAAACAGAAAATGGTAAAAAATTCTATTCTTTTTAAACATCATTAAATTACAGCTTTTTTTTTTCACCTTTTTTTAAATATGATTTTCATTTTTGTAAACACGAAAAAAATCCCATTGAAAATTTTCGAAAAAAAAAAAAGACGTTGAACTCCTTTCAAAAAGTAGTGAAATTGACCAAATCCAAAATCATTCCCTCAACTATTTATCCAGCTAATATTATCCTTTTTTTTTTTTTAATTCAGCTCTTTTTAGAGACCCAAAAGTTAACAAACAGACAGACAAACAGACAGACAGACACGCAACTTGCTTTTATATAGAAGATGAAATTATTGTGAAGATCATTTTAAACTATAGTTTTAATTATAAATTAATATAATTTAATTATAATCTAATTATAACGGGTGAAAAATTAATCTAATTAATTTAACATGAATTAATTAATTAATGCAATTAATCAGACGGAAATATAATAATATAGAAAAAAAAGTGAAATGGCGGTGTATGAAATTTGTAAACACTTAAAATTTATTTTAAAAAATTTCACTGGCTGGCCAAAATATTCTATTTCAATTCTCCATCTGTGGAGCGGAATCACACTTCCGTGCACTTTGGGATCTGAGCTACGTATGATCAAAATCTCTCTCTCTCTCTCTCTTTCTCTCAAGGAGATTTTATTCCTAGCTTAATTTAGAATAACAGTACATATCAGATTGAAATATTGTATTTCACATATATATACAAGTTTTTCCCTCGCAAACCAAAATTTGTTTATATGGTATTACAGTTTAATCCTTGCACACACACACACACACACACACACACACACACACACACACACATTATTACTTTCAAGAAGAGGGACTACAAACTACTGGATTTAAAGAGTATTTCAGAAATATATTGACAGTTATATATATATATATATATATATATATATATATATATATATATATATATATATATATTTGTGGTGGGCCGGATGTCAGTTTTTCAACATCTGCGGATGCGGATCTTTAATTTCAATATCCGCGGATACGGATGCGGATATTTAGTTAATCTATCAATATAATATAGAATTATGAATATATGACATAATTTTTCAAATTTCGTGATATTACTATTATGGCAGGCAATGCATAAGAATTAAAATTAATATTTTCATTATGATAAAAATAATAACTTTCTCAAGAGTTTCAGCCACAGAAAATTCAATGAAACAAGTTTCATTCAATTTTCTGTGTTATCAGGTATTTATAGTTTGAGGTTTATATATTTGTTTGTTCATTAATAATCTTTACATGAAATGTGCATGACTGGGCCTTATAAGCTACTTTATAAGCTAATTTAATTGTAAATTGCATAATTTATTAGAGGTAATATCCGCGTAACATCCGCAGTCAGAAGTGCGGATGCGGATGTTAAAAATTATGCGGATATCCGGTCCACCACTAATATATATATATATATATGGTGTAATGAGCAATACACCTCGTCAGGGATGTATTGCCGAATACACGAAAAGCAGCCTTGGAATAAATTTTTCTTTTTCCTTGTGGATTTGCATTATTCATTCATTTCAAGTGTTTAAGTGTGAAATTCATCACTATATATATATATATGATCTAGTATCGCGTCTCGCCGTTCATATATATTGTGTAAATAAGAAGAGAAATTAATTAAAACACTTTGGTCTTGTTGAAGGCCACTCAAAATATATTTAAATGCATATTTAATTTGAATACTGGCAGCATTTATACCTATGTTTTAAAGGACTGAATTTTCCTTATTTAAACCAATAGGAATTGGATAAATTTTACTTGATTATTTTTAACGTGTGTAAATTTTTGGCTTAAGAGAAACCAACGTAATTTTTAATACCACTGAAAACTATTACAGTACCACTACGATACCATTATATTCTAGTTCTAGTACCCTTATAAACCCCCTTAATAATACTTTTATTCGTTCGACAAAACGAAACGAAACATGTTTTGAGCGAAACGTATCGTTGAAGTTTGAGAGAGAAACAAGAGAGTAATGAAAACCGTGTTTGATGTCAATAACAAAATAGGTTTTCAATAATGCGCGCCAATATATAATAATGACATCCTTGAAACCCCCCCAAAATGAGAATTTATGTACCTTTAACCAATAAATGTCACCAATACAGATACGAAACACAGTTATACGATACATTTAATGGGCGGATACTATGTTTTGAAATAGATTTCTTCTTTGCTTTGAGTTTTCATACGTTTATCATATATATATATATATATATATATATATATATATATATATATATATACCGGGTGCGGCAAAAATAACGCCCTTTTTAGTTTATTCTCTTTTATTGAAGGAAATAAATCAATTACAGCATTTTAAGAGAAATAATAAGGTTTTTAAGAAAAATACAGCATTTTAAGAAAAATAATAAGTACTTTCTCAGTAAAAACTAAAAAATAACTGGAATTTAATTAATTTTGTGGTTGGCTCAATACACCTTAAAAAAATGTACTCTACATACATAGTATTTACTAACCTAATGATCATGTTCAAAATGCTCCCCTTGGTGTTCAATACAACACTGAACCCTACCAGCAACACTTCTACAAACCTTTTGACACATTTCTACGTTAATTGTAGTAAATTTTTCACGAATTGTTTGTCTTAATTCAGGAAGTGTTTTCGGTTTGACCTTGCAAACAAGATCTTTCAGTACACCCCACAAGAAAAAGTCAGGTGGTGTTAGGTCTGGCGATCGTGCTGGCCACTCAACTGCTCCACGTCGTCCTATCCACCTCCCTTCGAAATTTAAATTTAACCATTCCCTAACGAGTAACCCATAGTGTGGTGGCGCACCATCCTGTCGAAAGTAAATTCCATTCTGATTTCTAACTCTCGGCCAGAATTCAGTTTGCAGCATTTGTAAATAATTATCTTGATTAACAGTACTATCAAAGAATATCGGGCCTATTATTCCCATGGAAGAGATGGCTGCCCAAACTGTCACTCCTGGTAGGTTAACGTCTTTTTCCAAGATAACATGTGGGTTAACATCGCTCCAGTACACACAATTATGGCGATTGATATGCCCGTTCAATTTGAATGTTGCCTCATCTGACCACCATATCTTATCAAGAAAGGTCTCATCTTCATTGACTTTATTCAGGAAATTTTCGCAAAACTCTAATCGTCTATCTGCATCTCCATCATGCAAGCTCTGTAACACGCGAGGGATGTAAGGCTTCAGCTTGTTCTTCTTTAAGAGTCTACGGACACTTCTGTCACTGATACCCAACTCTGTAGAAAGACGTCTACTGGATTTTTGAGGAGTGTGCAACAATGATTCTCTTAATTCATCGGACTTTTCTAAGGTTGTTGCTGAAACTGGCCTCCCTGATCTTGTGGCATTACTTACGCTTCCGGTTCTTTCAAATTTCCTAATTAGACTCGTGATATTGCTCTGCACTTGTCGAATGTTAAATTCTTCTGATAACAAACGAGCGGCTTTAGCTCCATTGTTATTGTTTTGGTAATAATGTTTAACTGCTTTCACTCTTTGTTCTCTCGTCAATCGCAAGGCCATATTTATTCAGAATTTCTGTAAAAATAAAAGAAACAAAATGATACAATATGAAACTAAAAAATATACTATAAAACTATAAAGATACAATTATTAAAAGGGCGTTACTTTTGCCGCACCCGGTATATATATATATATATATAATTTATTTATTTATTTATTTATTTATTTATTATGGGATTTATATCTTGCCAATAAAACTTATTATTATATAAATTCTTAGTAAATTTTTTGGATTACCTGAAGACTAAAGCCCCCAATGTCAGTCGCCCTTAACGATTGGTTAAGTTTAGTCGTAATATTTTCGTTAAAACTAACGAAAATATCACTACTTAACCTAACCAAACCATACGTCAATATATATAAAAAACAACGAAAATATCACGACTAAACCTAACCAATAGTTAATGGCAATTGACATTTGGAGGTCCGGTGCTAGTGTCTCCGAGCAACTGATACAATGAGTAAACCGATATTGAGGGCTTTAGTCTTCAGGTGATCCAATTTTTTAGCAGTCCTGCGCGTTGGTCTCTCTTCTCACGAAAGTCAATCTGGCGGCCCCATCTCTAGGCCTGGTCTGGTGGAGGAGCGAGTTGCTCT